>WTSP01016970.1:0-31415 GCA_025331215.1 Actenoides lindsayi
GGCCCCGGCCCCGCATCACGCCCCCGGCGCGGCGCCCCAGCGCCCGGGGAGGAGCGGAGCCGCCCGGCCCGGCCCGCTCCGCCCAGCGCAGCCCAGCACAGCCCAGCCCAGCCCCTGCGGGGAGGGGAAGGGAAACCTCCCCCGGCGGAGAGGAGTTGTTTCAGGAAAACTCTGCGCAAGGCAACCTCGCAGCAGCCTCTCCAGCACCTAAACCCAGGTTTTCTGCCTAAAACAAGTCCGCCCAGCACAGCGGGACCTCCAGAGCAAGAGACAGTGGTTTCACGCTTAAATCACCAAGGGATACCCCTGCCCCCCCCGGCAGCACCACCTAATTCTTATTTACAGAAGCACCACAACCCGAGTTTTACTCGAATTTCATGCCAACAGACCGATTAGATGGGTGCTGTCATGAAGATACTCACTAGGGACCACCCAAGAGAAACCAATTTGTTCCAAAACTGCCTGTCTAATCCCACTTACTTTTGATCACGTTTCTTTTCCTAGTAATGTGCATGCAATCAGAAAACCAGCACTATTAAAAGTTCAAAGCACTCCATGTTTAGTTAATTTGACAGTCATCTTAGGAAGGCTAGTATCACTTCCTTACTAGTGTTAACAGAAAGCTCTCAAGCGTTCTAAAGTCCTTTGAAAACTTCCAATCTCTATGAAGCCCGTATTTACGGTGTATCATAAAATTTTGAAACTTCCATAGAGCTATAATTGAAATCAATGTCAAATGGTTGCATTTTTAAAGGTCTTGCAGTTAGAATAATATAAAAAACACCAAAAGGAAAAAAAAAAATCTTCTAGAATATTGTCCCCGTCAGCTACTGACATTATCAGGAAGATGTAAGAGCAAGTAACAGTGGCATAAACAAGGTGCCAGGCCCAGTAAACACTTCCTCTTTGGTTTTTGTCAATATTGTTACTCATTTTTAACCCAACTTTTTCTGGTTTTGCATTTCAAAGTATGAGAAACTCTGAGCTGCATCTGAGTATCATATAGGCATGTTTTACAGTCCATTTAGACAACTTGTGTTTAAATTGACTTTTAACTGTACTATTTAGTTGTCCTTTGAGTATAGCTCTCCTCACAAGACTATTTGTCTTAAGCTCCAGAAACATTAAATCCAAATGAAAGATACCACAATACAGAAATGTTCCAGAGTGAGGTATGGGATGGATCCTTTGGACCCACCACAGAGATGCTGCAAATAACATCTACAAGCTGTGAATTGCTGTTTACTTCGATTTATCCCTTTAATCACACTAATGAATGGTGGTGTCTAAACTCGACCATCTCTCTGATAATGAATACAGTAACAGAATATGCCTGATTCTTTGGAATATGGCAAAAACCCCACGTATTTGTCCTCAAAGAAATGAACAAACTGGAAATGTTTTTGTCTTACTCCCGAAGGCATTAAATTACAACATCGCTAAATTGTCTGACCTAAATCATCACCTTAAGATAATGAGAGAGAGGTTAAGCCTGTGATAGATGCACAGAATGGTGGTTCCAGAAGTCTGGATTCCATTTCTTCCCGTTTCACAGAATGTGCAAAGCATTTTCAGTAAACATGCCAACTCCTCTGCAATTGTGTGGAAGACCTTTGCTTCCACACCTGAAATGACAGTGACATGGAACTTTGGACTCAAATCCTGCAATGACACATGGCAAGTGTTCACACAAAGACCCCATTAAAGTTTATGGAACCCTAACACCAGTTTATATTCTCAGATCCTATCTGTTGACTTTCTTTCTGCGTGACTTGATCCCAAATTTGTTTCTACGCTCTTAACTTCTCTACACAGCTGCAGAGTATCAGCTACACTTATCCAGGATAGAGATTGTTCAGCTACATGCCTTGTCATCACAACTGACAGAATAATGTAGTCTACAAAGATTAAAATGCGATCCTCAGAGAATTTCAAACATAGAGTAGACCAGTGACAAGTCAGTCAGATCAGAGCACACTCAACAAAGAACCAAAGATTTCTTTCTTAATTCTCCTTCAAGCCTTTTATGCAATAACCGGGTAAACTCCAGTGAAATGTGTGTGCCACTGAGCCACCTAGTGGTTACTTTCAAAAAATAAAGGGCTCTTGAGACATGGAAATCAACAGGTTGGATGTGCGAAGAATTCAGGTAATGTAGCAAAACATCTACACCACTTGCAGTTTGCTCTGTATCCTGAATACAAAACTGGACATTCTCCCAAGACAACCAGCTGTCCTGGTTTACAGACGTTCTGCTAGTGACGTTTTACCAACAAGTCTTTTCATGACATAAATCATTAAGGTTGCAAACTGGAGCAATTAATGCTTTTGCTAAATTGTCATATTCATGGAGCAAGAGCTTTATTCTAAGGGGAGCACTGAAAATAGGGCAAGCAACAGAGAAGGAGAGACTATCATAGAAGTATGGTTTGAAAAGTCAGTTGACCTGCCATACATAGAATCATAGAATGGTTTGGGTCAGAAGGGAACTTTAAAGGTCATCTAGTCCAGCCCCCCTGCAGTGAGCAAGGGCATCTTCCAACTAGAGCAGGTTGCTCAGAGCCCCAGCCAACCTGACCTTGAATGTTTCCAGGGACAGGGCTTCTACCGCCTCTCTAGGCAACCTGTGCCAGTGTTTCATCACCCTCGTTATGAAAAATTTCTTCTTCCATCTATCTAGTCTAAATCTCCCTGCTTTTAGATTAACACCATCACTCCTTGCTCTGTCAAAACAGGACGTAGTAAAAAGACCATCCCTGTCTTTCTTATAAGCCCCCTGTAAGTACTGAAAGGCTGCAATAAAGTCTCCTTGGAGCCTTCTCTTCTCCAGGCTGAACAGCCCCAAAACAACCTGTGTCCATTCTCTGTTTTTCAACCAAACCCCATCACAGCCACAATTAAGCTAGTTTTAAGTTACAGTGTATTTCATGATTGGAACTCCTACGGAAGCATAAGCTGGGACCTAAGACTTTTCACTGTTCTTTTAATTATAGGATTTTATAGCAAAATAAAGGGCAAGTAACTTGAGTTCTTGAAATCTACTGCTTTTATTGAAGTTTCATGGCAACATACAAAATACAGTGTACTATCAAGATGCTTATAAAAATTAATAGTCACCATAACAAGTGCATAAGAAATATCAAAATGAATTTGCATTGAAGACACAAGCTCTAAGGGAATACTCTCCAGCTATTTCAAAAAGGAGCTCCTTAAGTGTTCTCAGTAGTCTGTCCTCCTACGAGCTACTGCTCATTGTCCTTTGTTTTGTTGTTTGTTTTTTAAATAGTTGGAGAACTGTTACAAAAGAACAGAAACATAAATACCAATAAAGTCCCTGCTGGATTAACAACTATGTTGTGGTTTTCACAGAAGACCATATAAAGTTAGTTCTTTCAAGAGCCATCCTATTTGGGGAAACTGGTTAGGTTAAGTGGAAGTCCAATTCAGCAGTATTGCAGATCCTGTCAGAATACACCTCTTTTTGCAGTTCTCTCCATTTCAATATTTGGTCTGTCAGCTCCTGCAACTCCACCACGAGCAACTCTGTTTTTGCCAAAGCAGCATCCTGCAGCAGAAAAGAGTTGGGTTTCATGTCTATATATCCTGTCAATCTGGCAGGACATAAAAATAACCCAAACAACCAAACAGCACTGAATTCTTGATGCTGGAGGAGGCAGAAAGCTTACTTCATTTGCTACTCACCATATTCTTCACAGTGTTTGGTACCTCAGGGATACTTCTTACTGTCTGCAAATGGCTTTCAAGCTTCTCAATGAAAGTCATAGCCTCAGTCAACAACTCTACTACATATCTGTAAACAAGAATTAATACCGTGGTTTAAATAAAACTGTGGGTTTTATTAGTCCTCTTTGTCATTTCTTTGCAAGTTCCTAACCATCTACTCAATTTCTCTGCAATTACACTTCTTTTATGAGTCTCGGCAACAAGTAGAGCAAGAATTGTAGAAATGAATATGCACTTCTTCAGTAACTGGACTAGATCTTTAGGCCATAAGAGGAAGGACTATATTTTTAAAACATGTACTGTGCATGTCTGGGAATCATTCACACACTTATCCTGAGCAAGTCACAGAGGAAGGAACATGCCAAATGCTAAAGTAAGAATCCCACCCATGGAGAAGCAAGATGAATCAAGCATTTAACACATCTGTTTAAAACAAAACATTGCAAATTGTTCGGTAATCTGCAGAAGACAAGACCAATCACCTAAACAAATACTCATTTAAAAAAAATATATCACTACCTCTCTCTGAATTTAGAAATGAGTAAACTATTAGCTTTTAGTTGAGGTTCTGCTACCATTTTTTATTTTTATACTTGTGAATGGAAAAGTGAATGAAAGCAAGCAATTTTTACTGCCTGTTTGATCAAATCAATTTGGACAAATGCAAGCAAAGAACAATTATTTTCTATATGCCTACTTGTGGAAAGTAGCTTCAATAGGCAGGCTGTCTTGACACCGGGGCTTTATCAACCTCTTTCTAAGAGCCCTCTTGTTTTTCAGTACAGCTTCCAGGTGTCTGTTCATATCTTGCAAAATCTCACGTTTTTGGCCTATAAAATAAAATTGCAAAGTTGAATCTATTGTCCTGCTAAAACAAGAGCAAAGTTTCTTCTAGAGAAAGACAGAAAAAGTCTGATATACGGCACTGGACAATATACACTCAAGAAAGATATCATAAATCAGAATTACTTTTGTCAGAGAGTACAAGACAGTAGGCATCTCAAAGTTACAGTACCTACTTTTTAGAGATACAGCTTTGTTAATTGTTTTACATTATCTATAGTTTTAGGTAAATGGTCTTTGAGATGAAACCGACTTCTTAAACTATACCATAGAACTCAAGTATTACAGTGCATTTCACTACTCTAACACAATAGTAGCAAGCTGGAATGTTTTTAAGCAGCCATGAAATCGGGAGTAGGAAAAGTGCAAAACAATAAAGAAATTGAATACATATGCTCCCAAGGTACTAAAATAAAATTCCAAGTAATTTTAGGGACATACGGATGCTGCAGAAATACACCAAGTTACTAGAAAAGCAACAAAGTAGCACACAGGCCAAGGAAAGCAAATCAGGTTACTGATGATCTCAGAACTCCTGATGCTCCACTGACCGTAAGGAGATGACCACACACCCACACCTTTTTGGGGGGGAGAATGAGCTATGCACAGAGTTCTACTAAGACAGCAGAGGGTGCAAGCTCAGAGTATGGAAGCATCTTTAGAGGGGAATAATCCATCTGCCACCTATAATGAGCTATCCAAGGGAGACAGCTGCAGTAACTTCTAGAAGTGTCACATACTCAGATAAAACATTAATCCTCTGATGAAGTCATCTAACAATCTCAGTTCTTCTAAGGTACAAGTGCACTTACCCAAGTAAAAAGGGTGAGCAATGTCTGCTGTCTCCTTCTCCAACTGCAGAATTTCTATTTTCAGTTTCTTCTGCAACAGTAACAACATCAAATGAAAATGCATTTTTAACGTACTTATCCAGACACTGTTGACTCTCTTGGGAAGGGGAAGAAGTAGAAAGGGAGAAAGCAGGAACATGGGGGAGAGCACCTGTGTGAAAGAGGCAAGCATTTGCCATGCTCTCTGGAGTATTTCTACTACAAGGTGGGACTTTTTTGGTCAATAGGAAAAGACTGTTTAAAAAAACCACCTGAACAGTTTGCTGATTTATTGGGAATTTGTACTGGAAAAGACAGATCCTGCAAATCATTCCTACAATACAGAAACTTACATCTCCTACAAAGTAATTTCATAGTCTATATTCTACTAAAGAACACCTCACAGCCCCCACATCCCTCCCTCTGGCAACGATTGATTTGATAAACCAGCATGAGAGCAGCAGATACCTTCCCGTGGCTGAAAGAGTTGTGGTCATCATGGCTAAACAAGAGAAGACTGAGGAAAGTATAGAAGACATACAAGCCTCTCAGGACACACAGAGAATTGTTGCTTTGCTTGATCGCTGAGGAGAGGACGAAAATAAATGTGCTTCAGTCACGTGCAGACTGACATGTCTTTCCAGTTATACTGAAAAATTCTGTTTCATAATTTTGTTCAGTCCACTGAGGAAAAAGTGCCAACTGTTAAACAACTGACCTGCTAAAAAAACCCAACCCCAAAACATGAAACAATAGCACGTGACAGTCTAATACCTCATCAGGTGGCATGTATTACCTCTAAGTATTGAAGTGTTGAGTGTACACTGACAACACTACAGGCTGTACCTCATTAATTTCAGCTTCTATGTTTGCCATTTTTTCCATCTCTGAGAATTTCATAAAGCACTGGGGTTTTCTACAGGTTGAATCCAATGTCTCCTGTAAAAGGAAAACAACGCGGAAAAAAAGGCAGTCAGCAGCAAAAATGTATCAGGCAAATTCTCAAGATTGGCTTTTAATAGTCTAACATCGCTATTAATCTCTTGCACTATGCCATGCAATAATTTTAATCTGAAAACTTCTAAAATACAAGGATTATTTGGAAAAAAATGAACATGAGTGAAAATAAAATGTCATAGAAGTCAGCATGAGCACTCCAGCAGTGATGTTGGCTGGCATGCTGCTGGAATGCACTAGAAGCAAGGTATATAAACCCCTCACAACTATACTCCAGAAATATAACCACAGAAGGAATGGTTATTCCCAGTACGGAATGCTGCCATCAGCCCAAAACACAAAAGATCTCTCAGTAAACAGGAAACAACTTCTCTGCCTTTCAAATTAACGGGTAGTTGCACCAACAGTAACCGGGCTTAGAGCTATCCATCTGATTTCCAGACGGCACCGTCTCAGGTAGGGCCATAAAGCACAACCTCGCAGGGCTGCGGGCGCGGCGCTGGGCCAAGGAGAGCCCCGCGGGAAGCGGCGGGCCGGGCACCCGCCCTGCAAAGAGGGGCACGGACGGAAGGGGAGAGCCGCGGCACAGCGCCAGAGCCGCCGCTTATCCTAAACCTGTACCGCAGGTAGTTTCGGCCACGTCGCTGTTTCCCCCGCGGCCCCCGGGCCGTTACCTGGCTGAAGACGCCCGCCGCCAGGCACCGCGCCAGCAGGGTGGCCGCCGCCGTGGGCTGCCCCCACACACAGGCGGCGCTGCACGGCTCCCCTTCCCCGTCGCCCTTCCAGTCTCGCAGCTGGCTCTGCTCCAGCAACCCCCGTTGCAGCCAGGATGGGGCCACCATCGCTGGGGAAGAGGAGCGACAACGCTCCCCGCTGCCGACTGCCCCTGAAGCCTGGTGGGCCTCCCGCTTGGCCGCCCCCTTGCTACCGAGGCGGCCATCCGCCATGTCGGGTGTGGCAGGAAAAGCGGTGCGTGTGACACGCGTCCGGTTCCGGGGGAGCCGGTGAGGGCCGGCGGAGCGTCGGTTCTAGAACGGCGGAGGCTGAGCGCGGGGTGGCTGCGGGGGCTCCGCCGCAGCGGAGCCTGTGCAGGTGGGTTGGGTTGGGCCGGGCCGGGCCGGGCCCGGCAGCATCTCACTGTGACGGCGGGGCCGGGGCAAGGGTCAAGCGGCCCCGGTGGGGCCGGAGCAGCCGGTGCGGGGTTGAGGCGGGGGGACTGAGGCCTGCAGAGCGTCATTGCTGGCTTCGCCCATTGCCGAGGGTCCTGCTGACCCGCTTCCAGCAGGAAGCGCTTCTCCTCCTGGACTCCCCGGCCCGGCCGTTTGCGTGCTCAGCTACCTCCTTGTCCCCCACCTCCCGGCTGCCAACCCGATGCTAATCCTTAGCCTGTAGCTTGTCCTGGGGATTAACGCCTGCTGGAGTTACGGGAGATGGATGTTGGTGTGTCCGCATCCAGAGTCACGGCAGAGGAGTCAAATCTCTAAAGGAAACAGATGTTTCCGAAAAAGCAAATAAAACTGTAGTGCTGACAGCCGGACAGTGCTGGTAGAATGCGACTCAAATCACGGCCAGTCTCCGTGGAGAATCTCCTTACACTATTGGGCCCTGAAAGGGGCGAAGGGTGGAAACCGTGCGATTTTCCCCCATCGTTTTAACTATACTGGTTGCCACATTTCAATATTCGAACTACTGTAATGAAGGCATCTTAAGTGAGGTAAATCAGTTCTAGATTTTGGTTAGGAGGGAGACAAAAACTCAGCAGTGAAAGGATTCAGTACATTGAAATGCTTGCAGTGTTGAAGACAGCATGCCTAAAATGACTTTTTACGTTTGCTTTATCACAGAGGCTTTGGATTGCAGCTCTCTAGTGCAGCATAACACAGAAACTGGCTGAGACTGTCACTGGGACCACGTATGTTTGACAGAGAACTGTTAGGATGGGAAATAGCGCGTTAAAAGCCCACCTGGAGACAGCACAGAAAACTGGTGTGTTTCAGCTAACGGGGAAGGGACTTACAGAGGTAGGGGAAACGTGGATGTTTGTGTGCGTGACTGACGCTTTTGGGGAGAAATTCCCACCTTGTCATAATGCACTGCGTAAAGATATTTCTCATAAATAGTGAAGAGTAATATTATTTTAAGAGGTGGAGGGTTTTTTTTCCTTTTAGCAGGGCAGATTTTTGCTTGCACAATCTTCTGATTGAGGATTTATGTGTCAGGGCACTTGTATGCTTATGAGCTTATGCTTTAGAGTGCACGTATGTTCAAGAAGTACTAGTTATGATGCTGTGCTTTTTTTCAAAAGGGCTGTAGACTTGAGAGAAAAAAAATGTAAATTTTATAATCATACTGTTACCTAGCAAGATACTCCACAATTTGTCATGTTTAGATACTTAATGCTGTATTTAACTGTAATCGTATGAATAGTTTGTACAGGCTGTTCACTGAGCTGCAAGCATCTTGAAGGTTATTATATCAGAACTTGTCTTGACTTTGACTCAGCTGCAGAAAAATACAGAATGTCTTGGAACTGTTGAGTTACAATTCACAGAATAGCCAAAAATACCTCTATATTGCAGTAATTTTCCAACACTTTCTTAAAGTATCTTCTTCCACTATCCCACCTTCTCTCTTCCCTTTTCCTCTGCCAAACCAAAGGAGAACCAAAACCACTGGCCTATTGACCAGGTCTCTCTGGTGCCGATTGTCAGGTTTTTCTTTTTTTCAGCTCAGTGCCAAGTGCACATTAAAGTGGTACAGGATGGAAAAAAGAATAAGGAAAATGGTTTACATAATTATTGCAAAAGGAAAGCATGACAAAAAATTCCCAATCCTTCTCTGCTAAAATACAGAGTTGTTAACTAGCTGTAGAATATTTTTGAGTAACAGGCATGTTAAGAGAAACACACAAGAGGACTAAAATGTAAACGAGCTTGTGACATGCTGTACTTTCCTTCTCCCTCTATAATTTAAATTATTGGGATTAAAAGCTACTCTTCCTAGATGCTAGACTGTCTCCTTTATAGCCATTTTTCCCTTTCTCAGATAAAAAAAAAATTTTAAAAACATGTATTAAGCAAATTTGCCAACTTAATTGCACACGGTGGTGATTGGATATTATGATACATATGACAGTATGTAATAGTGATACAAATGTGAATTAAAATTTTAAGCTGTGTAACTTGAACATTTGAAGTTGTATCAACTATTTCAAAGCTGTATCTTTTTCTTCTCCCATAGTTTCCTGAAGATCTGCAGAAGCTAACAAGCAACTTAAGGACAATAGACTTGTCGAACAACAAAATAGAGATCTTGCCACCACTCATTGGGAAATTCTCCTTTTTGAAGAGCCTTGTTCTGAACAACAACAAACTGAGTATGCCTGCTAATTAATATCTCCTAATCAATATCTCCACAGATTTTTTAAAATAATAACCTGACTTGTCTGATCTGAAACTAGATTATAATGATTTAACAGTCTCAGGACATAAATGGGGAGTTTAGTCACCTAAACTGAAATCTTTGGAATTCATGTAGCAGAAGAAAAGAACCAAAACAACCATAAATTAATCAAAACTAATTTCCAACTTAGTTATTATCAGTTTTACAATGGCACGTAAGTACTTAAAATGATAGTGTTTCTGTGCTGTGACTTGTCTGATCTGAAGGTTTAACAGTGTCAGATGGTTTAGTACTTGCATAGAGAACAAGTAATGAAGATGATCTGTAGAAAATATTGATGGTTGTTACTGTTTCTTTTGGAGAAATGTCCAGCTTCACGGAAAAATTAGAATGAGGTGAAGAAACTAACTTTTTTAATGCATTAATTGTGTATTAACTGCCTTTCTGAAGAATAAATGTAATTTGCAAACCTCTTTGACTCTATGGTGCAACTCAGGAGTGCTACAGGTTATATACATTTATGTAGGTGAAATGAGAGATGAATGAACACCAGCAGAGCTTACCTGGTGAGGCTATGTGCTGGTATGATATGGTGTGAATTATCTGAGGACTTGCTTTTGAGTGACTCAAGTAATACCTAGCTTTAAAGGGCTGCAGTAGACCTGAAGCTGTGAATTGTGCAGTGCTTCAAATATCACAGAAAGCGTTGGCAAAGCAGTTAGTAAGAAGTATGACTGATTAGGCTAAAAGTAGTGTTTTCAGCCTGTGATTTGAAGGTCTGCCTTGTATGCAGATTATTTTTAGGATATTTGTGGAAGTTGGTTAAAAAACCTGTGTTGTTGGTGGGCGTAACTTTCTGTGCAGGGATCTGTACCTTCACTGGAAAATGGGGAGGAATCCTGGGAGAAATTGCTGTAATATAGCACCGTTTTCCATGAAGCAGCTTATTTGACTTAAATGGGTATGAATGTTTACTGCGCTTTAAGTCATCTCTTTGTTTTGTCATTTATTTCTAGCTGCATTACCTGAGGAGTTGTGCAAGCTGAAAAAACTGGAAACGCTACACTTGAATGGCAATCACTTGAGGCAGCTACCGGCTGCATTTGGACAACTTTCGGCTCTCAAAACCTTGAGCCTTTCTGGAAACCAGCTTCGGACTGTGCCTACACAACTCTCTGGCCTTCGCCACTTGGATGTGGTAGATCTTTCCAAAAACCAGATCCAAAATGTGCCCGACACTGTGGGAGAATTGCAGGCTATTGAACTCAATTTGAATCAGAATCAGGTCTGGTAACTGAGCTATTATGGGCATGTAGATTCAGGACACGGTAGAGCCTGGATTTAGTATATCCACAGATTATAAGATGAGACCATCAAATATATTAGCTAAAAAAACATTTCCTGCACTTAATAGAAATGAGAGATCATAACTAGAATTTATTTACTGATATAATCAACTGCCTGATTTGACAAACTAACAAAGCCTTAATTTAGTCATGCAGAAAACTATTTGAACAGTTATTGAGTAGGAATATGATAAACAGATGTGTAGGTTGCCTGTCCTGGAAGAAAAAAAGTTACTTGGATTTTTGATGGTTGTTGTTGCTTAGGCATTGTAGTTAAGTAGTTACTGTTAACGTAGTTTATATTTACAACATGGTAATTGTTCCATATTAGTCTGAAACAAGTCACTTTAACTAATGAATGACCACTAACATTTTAATCACATCTCTCCGTTTGTTTTTTTATTTCTACTAGATTTCCCAGATCTCAGTGCAGATCTCCCACTGTCCACGCCTCAAAGTCTTGCGTTTAGAAGAAAACTGTCTAGAACTCAGCATGCTTCCTCAGAGTATCCTCAGTGATTCTCAGATCTCACTGCTTGCAGTAGAAGGCAACCTCTTTGAAATAAAGAAGCTCAGAGAACTGGAAGGTTATGACAAGGTTTGTGTCTTTTTTTTTTTTTTTTTTTCATTTAAAAGAAGCTTCCGGTGAACTCCTTACCCAGTACCTCCTGATATGCTGGTGAATGAAAGCACAGTCTATTGGTATTGTCACTGGTCCTGGCTTTATAACTAACCACTGAAAAAAAATTTCAGGAGTTCTTCAAAGATTAACTTTCTCATAGGATTCAGGCTCAGTGTTCTCTGACAAGCATCTTTAGAGGGGTAGCTATTGATGGCAGGTGTGTGTCTTCACTTTGTGACAAAAAATAATGGATGCTTTCTGTTATACAAAATCCTTAACGCTTGAGACTTGACTGTTCAGCACTGTGAGAACTTTCATTCTAGAACATTAATCTGAATTACAACAAATGGCAGCAAATTTTGGCTTTTTTTTGTTCATTTGACTGAAATTAAAGCTCTAATGGTTGTCTGGGAAATGAAAATATGCCTTAGATGCAAAGTGCTTTTGAGTCTGAGAGCAGAAGCTTAGATGATTTCAGTGGTAATGAATCTTGTATTAATTTCTGAATCTTGGATTTTTATTTTTTTTGTAGTACATGGAACGATTTACAGCTACAAAGAAGAAGTTTGCGTGATGGTTATTCTGACCCTGTGTATTCCCAGTAAGAAGAATCAGTGACTGAAGCTCCTGCTTCACTGACTTAAACCAAGACTGATGAAGGAAATGATCAGGGTACTCCTCCTCCTCTAGTAGTCTGATACAGTCTTTTAAAGCCACATTGAATAAACTTGAACTAGAGAACATGGGTATTGAACTGCTGAACCTGCCCAGGGGCCAGTTTTGATTTTTGTGCCACTATAGCTTTTAACACAATACGTGTTCTCCTTTGTCAGGGCTTGTTCTTTCACAGAGAAAGGGAATGAGCGTTTCAAAGTTGCTGGTTCCCTTTTGTCAGGAAGCTGGCTGTTGATTTGTAAGAGGACTATTTCTTCTGGAAATATTTTTCCATGATAGCACATGGAAGTTTTACCACCAAAGCAGATCTGAAACACTGTATGTCTTGCAGTAAGCACTATTCTACAGAGAACTTTTACAGGTGAGGTTTTGATTTATAACCTGTGTAAGTTGTTTTTTTTGTTTTTTGGTGTTTTTTTTTTTATGAAGCACAAATAGTTGTGGCTAAGTTAAGTGTTTTATTAACTGCTTCTGGTAAACAAATCCTGGTTTGAGCATCCTTCATTCATATTTTACTCTATGGGCTTTCTTTTTCCACAAGCAAGAATTGCACTACAATCCACTTCTGCTTGAGCTGTATCAAATTAAAATGAGGTTCATCTTCAGTATATTCTGTAAAAATGTATATTGCTGGAAAAATATAATATCCTTGCACTGACTCCTTGTGTACAGAGCAATGCTGAAAGTTGTAGTTATCAGCTGACTTCTGCTGCCTTATTACCAAAAGCACCTAGCAAGAGCTAAAAATGTATGCAATTGTTTAACTTAAACTGAAAAGGAAAATGTACTTGTTTATTTTAGTAAATCATTTTCAAAAAAACAAGTTTATTTGGTGTAACTGCTGCTGTTGTCACTTTAACAAGTACTATTAAGTTGTCACTGAAGGCCATCACTTAGGTTCTTGGTTCTATCATTTGTTGCTACACTCCAACTGCTTTGAGGGGGCAGAGGATTTGAGTTATGCCAGCACTTTGGTAGCAATTCAGTTAATATGTACTGCATACAAAACTGAAATAGGAGCTATATCAAGTGTGCTTCTTTGCAAGATAATACTGGATGCATCTACTCCTAATGAGACTGTCTTAAATGAATTACTGTTTTATACTTAGATTTTCCTACCTGAGGCAAGAAAAGCATTTGGCAACAAACTCCTTAACGTTGCTGGAGTAATCATTAAATATATACAACATCATATCTTATCTGCAGTGGAGAAAAATGATGTGACCTCTGTGCCAATCCTGTTTCCTCATCATAACAACTCCAGGATTAGCAACAAGTAGCTCCGAGATGCTCAGAAGATGCTCTAGTTCCATGAGCCTGTTGCTGTCTTATTGTAATTCTTACATAGCAATGCCTATTATGAGTGTTTTAAGGAATATTGGCTCCTTATGCAAAGGATGGATGTGATCCCTTGTTAAACAAGGAACGAGTTTTACTTACAAAACTCCCTTCCAAGTGTTACTTTATGGAAAAAACTACTACCTTCCTGTAAGAAGTAGCTCCCCTCCATCATCAGAAATTTATTCGGCTTCAGACTAAGACTCTGCTGATCATGACAGGCAAATCTATCAGTGATTAGTTTGAAGCCTCAGGATTGTTTTAAGTTTTGGTACCTAAATTCTATTTGAAGTATTAGCTTTGCTAACTGAAGTCTATCCTCAGTATGTATGCACTTGGCAGTGTTGTACTGTGGTGGTTTGGCTGGTTTTCTTTTTTTTTGTTTGTTTTTTTTCAAACTGGAAACATCTGTGCCCAGAGATGCTGCTTCTCCCATTTAACATTTATCAGAATTCTTTTGTCGATTCAACAAAAATGTGTAAGAAGAGAGAGTAGATCAGAACATTTAAAAATGATGCAGTTACCATTACTATGTGAAAAAAACCAATACACACACTCCCCGAAAAACCAAACAAAAAACCAGCACACTTTCTGAAATACTTCCAAAAGCAGTAAATCAGATGAACATTTTTCTTATGTGATCACTAGCACATTTAGAAACCTTTCAATTACTCACTGTTGAGTTCCTTTGGTACTTAGGACTTATGACAAGTATCAAAAATTTTCAGCAAAAGGGAAAAACACCATGCAAAATACTGAACAATACTGAGTTAGTCCTCGACTAACAAAATTTGTTTCAGAACAGAAGAAAACTATTTCTGTTTCAAGAAGAAATAGTCTGGCTGATACCCTCACATATTTTAGTTCACAGCAATAAAAAACTGTGACTAAGTCACTTAGTGGAACACTGCTTTGTAGTCTTCAGTACTGTATGTAATGTGTTAGCAGTTTTAGTAGTTTCTTCAGTTTTCCCTTCTCACCACCCCCACTCTACAAGTGACACTATAAACCAATTTTATTTCCCTACACAATTATGCTAGCAGCATTTTAGTTTTGGAATTGAGGTAGAAAATGTTACCTTCATTGACAAGATAAGCCATTCACGCATTTCATTTCAGACTACAGCACTTGCTCTGCCACCTTCCATTGCAGCAAGATACACTTTTCATCCATCTATTCAGTCAACATTTAGATTTCATTTAGACAGAGCTGTTTCAAGTGCAGCAAGACTGAATTAGCAACTGCATGTCACTGCATTGTGTAAACAGCAAATCGTTTCACCAGCTAGCCTGCAGAGGCAAGTTCCACAAGTTGCTGCACAAGCGCCATGTGCTGCAGTTCATACTATAGCTACCCATGTTAAGAGGCTTAATTCAGCCAGGAGTAGGCATCATTTATATGTACTCAGGGGACATGTGCTCCAAGCTCACTGAAAATAGAGACAGGCTGTCCCTAATTTTTGCTTTCCTAGCTACTGGTAGAAATATACAATATGAGAAGTACTTCTTCCAAGCTGTTCACAGATATGTTGTTCTCTTGCAGCTCAAGCTGCTGCAAGTCAATGTAAGTCCATATTTGCCTCTCACCTCCTCTCCTGTAAGAGCATTCTGGGAATTTGAGGTTTTAGTTTCAGAGAAAATACAATTTTAAATTGCCTCAAAAGTGAAATTGCATTTACAGGAGGTTAAATCATTAGATTTCACATACTAGACTAGGTATTTGCTAGGCATCTGTTGCCAATACTTGGATGGAAAGTTATTTTATTTAGTTCCTTTATCATTCTTAAGTATAGTCCCATGTCAAATCACAGTTTTTCAAAGAAGAAATGGACACATTTCATAGTCTGAAGTGATGTTGATTGTGCCAGGATGAAAGTTAAGAGTGTTAAAGAATATCACAATATTCCTCTTACCAACCACACCCATTCCTTTGTTAGCATCAGGATTTCTGTGAAATAAAAATAGAAGGGAAACTTCCTAGTTGCATATTAGCAACTAGTTCTGCCAAGTTTTTCAAGGACAGGAAACTAAACAAAAAAGTTTGAGAAAAACAGTTTTAAAACACATTCAGTTATAAAAGTATGTATTTTTTTCACAATATATAGTTTAACAATCAAAAGCAGAAACTGTAAACCTTCATTCTTAACAGCATTCAGAAATACAAAGAAGTACAATGCCACATATAGGGAAATAAGCATCTATTCTACAGACAACAATAAGAAAATCCAAGAAGCAGACTGGTGTTTACTAACACAGAGGCACTAACTCCCTCACAGATTTGGCTCTTGCTGCATCAGAAAATAATATTGGTATTCCACTAATACTCAAGCTCAGTCTCAGAAGTTACTTCCATGTGTGGTTTTCATCGCAATGCTATGATACACCAACCACAGCATTCTCTCAGCCAACATGCTAACTTTTTTAGAGCTCAGGGAAATCAAGAACACAGATTTGTAACAAGGGAGAAAAACATTCCAAAGTTTGCAATGTCCAAATGCTACAGAGCGGGTTTGCACTGTCTTAAGCAGAATAAGGTCACTGTTCTGGTCTTCTGTTCCAGTAGACAATTATAATTAAATAACGTATACTTTGCTTTTACAACCAGCAGCAAATATTCCTTCAGTTAACCTGAAGTCTGAAAGAAGGAAAAAGCATGCAAAGCTCTCTATGCTTTTCCATCAAAGTGGTTGTTAAGAAATGTACTATGCAATGTTCTTAAAAGTACTTCTTTGCTACTTTTAAGTACATTTACTAATGGGGCAGATAATGAGCTTTTAAAATTCATTAGCTTTCCAACAATTACTGGAAGCTTTCCAGAAGCTAACACATGCTACTGAAGTATCCAATCCCCTAAAAATTACTTTACCTTATTCACATAAGACAGTCTACCACTGGCCTATTTATTACATGCAGCAGCTCCATCCTTTGGTCAGTTCGGGGTTTGGGTTGTTGGTTTATTTTTTTTGGTTGGGTTCTTTTTGTGTGGTTGTGGTTATTTATTCTTTTTTTCACCCCTTCTCTTTAAAATAGCATATCGTCCTGGGAGTGAACCGAAAATATACCAGTAGTACTGATTGTAGCTCTAAAAAGAGAGCTAAACACTTAATGCTGTTTTACATTTCAGCAGATTAGTGTCATCTCTCTGGCCCTGGGATTCATTATTAATGGCTAGATACTTGCGGACAGTCCTTCCCAAAAACCACCCCATAATGCTATTAAACTATTCCTCCAATTGATTTGGTTTGAATATTTTTGCCATCCAACACTGACTACCATAGGTTAGTCCAAAGTATCATTTTCACGTCTTGAAACAAGCCAAGTATATTGCTGTGAGGAGTTAAAGTTATACAGGTCACCTGCAATTTACTTGGGGAAAAAAAATTAAAGAAAATCCCGGGACTAAATCCCATTATATTACAGTAAAACTGAAGTGTTTTTTCTTCATAGAAAGGGAGCTTTACCTCACCTGTTCAGAAGCTCCTCTAGTCTGCATCAGAACACGAATATTTTTAGTTGCAAGCAACTTGAACCTGTAACATTTCCAATTGCCAGTCCCAAAGTCTGCAACAATAAACCAGTCAGGAATCTATGTAGAACTAGTTTATTTAGAACTAGCATACAGTTCTTAAATAGGTACTGCTTCCTCCAGGATTGTGACAAGTTTCATAATAAGCTTCTCTGTTTTCAGTAGGTTTAAGAAGCTCCCCCCAAATGACTGCTGAACGCAAAATCTGCACCAAATGTCAAGTTATTCTTTTGCACTGGAGAAAGCTGTAAACTGAACTCCAGTGGAAACTGGCCAAAAATTGAATCTGACACAGGATGTGGGAAAGCTCTGTATTTTTCTACATTTTTTCCCTGTTAGGATGCATCATTCAAACACTTAAATGTTAACTTTTAGATGAGGGGCATAAAATTTTCTGGCAAATAAATAGGGAGATAGTTCGGGTTGGTTTTTTTTCTACTCATATGTGCATGAAGTTTAGATCAGGTATATATACACACAACAAATATTATCAGAACAATGCAACATGATTTCCTAGTCCTGGCCTCCAAACCAATGTCAATTTACATTAAAGAAACAGAAACAAGCACACCCCTCCAGTTACCTTTACATTAAGGTTTGTGTGGTTAGGAAGCGTTTTAAAGCCCTCAACCCACACACAGTAAGTAGTGGGCCCTTTCAATTCTGTAATCCACAAACTCAACCTCAAACCATGTGGTTTGGATTGTAAAACTACGGTTAACCTGCTAGAGTTACAAGTCAGACAATACTCACCAAGTCCCTATTTTAGTGAAGACACTCAACTTACGAGGTATTTCAAACAGTGCAAAGTGCCCCCTCCAACTTTCCACAACAATGAATTCAGATTACCCTGCTTGTTCAACTTCAGTTGTATCTTGGGTGAAAAGAAAAAAAAAGACTGGGAGGGGGAATAAAACATGAAAGAAGATTCTCAAAGCCATTACACTTTAAGCCCTGAGCAGTTTAAAGAAAGTGAAGGCAGATGAGTAGGAAGTTATGTTGGCTGCTTTCTTGGACTCAAGGCCACGTTTACATGAAGCAATAAAAAAAAAATGAAAAAATTAATCCCTACAGGAAGGGTACTGCTTCATTTTCCCCAGCCCCTCATTTAAGAATAGGAGAAGTTTCACAGATCCATGAATATGGTGGCTTGCAGCTGGAGAGACAGTATCATCAAACAATGACAGCAAGCTTTAATTGTCAATTAGTTTCTTGGCTCTGATGTTGGCTTGCTCAATGCGATCCCTGTTTGTATCGGCCTGAAAGAGAAGTTCATAGGTCATTTGCAGACTTCATGCAACACAATTTAAAAATTCAAACTAGCATGTCCTTCTAAATTGCCAAGTATTATCTTGTGGTAGACAGAAGGGAAGCAACTTTTATAACCTGGAAGTAATTCCTCCCCCCCAGTATATGCCATCACTTTTGGCAGAAACAAAATCAGAAGAAATGGTTTGGGTTTTTTTAGCTTTTAGCAGGCCCTCAAAACATACAGCAGCTTGCCTCAGCAACTCGGGAAGAATATTAACAGAACAAGGAGATTAAAAATTCCCTCTAAGAGTTTGGACACAGTGATCCTACAGAGCAGCTTTGTTGCTATGGACTAGAAGCAATAGTCAAAACTGGAAGTGACCTATGGGCACAAAGTCAGAATTATTTTGCTTCGTTCAAAGCCCTGGTTTTTACCCACACACCCAGTGTCCTAGATGTTGTAATAGTATAGTATTTATAAGGAAACCACTTAGTTTTCTAATTGTTTTACTACTATAAAGCATCACAAGTCAGCCACAGCATCTAGGCTGAACAAGTGTCAAAATACAGTTTTACTAAAAGATAAAGGAACTTGGAAATAATTCCCTGATTATTCAGCCTGCAGTGGGGAATGAGCAGGAGGTGGAATAAGCACAAAACAAGCCTCTGCCCTCACCATGAAGAGGAATACCCTTGACGAGCTCCAGCCATGACATTTCACACCTTCATGATGCAAAGGGCAGGGAAGAGGACATTGGCCATTCGAGCCTTCCCTCCTTTTCTTCCCTTCCCTGCCATGCAGGTCAAGGGTTGAGGAGGGGCAGGAATCTACTACAGGAAAGTGAGAATCTAACCTGTTACCACCACTTTGGAAACATTGATCCAGACACTAGATCTTTTCAGAAAAAGCCAGTAATATAAGCTTTTATTAGGGGGTTATTCAGACTAGTAGTTCTGCATAACACTACAGGCTACCAAAAGTCACCCAGTCAAGCATATGTATTTCCTAGGCAAGTGGGGAATTTTTATTTTTAAACTAAAAATAGAAGTATCAAGTCTATTCTGAAGTTAAGATTAACAGCAGTCTTTGTTTCTTTAAATGATACTGTGCTTTGGAGATTTACCTTTAATGTTTTGATTTGGTTTCCACACTGTTCACTAGATATAAAGTTATCAGCAGAAAAGAACTTAAATATCCTGAGACAGCCAGTCTCAAAACCAGGAATTGCACTTTGATTTTTATAGCTGTTTTATAAAAATTCTAACTTGCTTACATAATATTTTAATAGTTAGTAAGACTTGATCAGCAAGATTTATTCAGATGACTAAAACTAAAAAGCATCAGGCCAGAACAGGTGCTTGAAGCTACCAGAAACACTACTGTAAAAAGCAGTAATTCCCTCTTGCAGATAATTTGACCAGGCTATTTTCAGTCCACAAGCTGTAAGCAGCAGTTAATCTGACCAGGCTATTTTCAGTGCACTTAAGCTGTAAGAATTTCACACCTCATTTTAAACTCCCATTAAATTTTCTAGTGTTCTTTAAAATCTTTGACTTCTTTTACTTGATAATCACCCTCATATCTGCAGTTTCAGAAACAGTGCAAGACAATTAAGGCATCCTCCATAAGATCATGTTGATTTGCCTCAATATCACAACTCCTAAATTACTGCACAAAACTGAGATGCTAACATAGGTATGACCAGCATGTATGATTAGCTCCGTATATTTTGAGAAAGTTCTGCTCCATTAGCTTTTAACTTTACAGGGCATTTCAGCAATATATTTAACTTCCCATTTCATCTTAATTGTATAATTTTTACAACAACTGGTGTTCACTTCTGCTTTAACCTTTAATATACACTATTTATTAAAGCTTTCATTTCCTTTCTCAACCAGTACGCCTGTAAAAGAACTTCTATTCATTTCAGAATATGGGGATTTCTAAAATAGGGCTAACTTCCTCTTCAGTTGCCCTTTGAAAGAAAACCCCCAAAACATATTTATATATGATTCATCTCTTTTGGAAAGTTAGTTTTTAAAGCAATAAAATTTAAATTAAAATAATAATAATGATGTTACTGGCTATGACTAGCTTCATGTAGAGGGCAAGGCCTGAAGCTGTGCCAGGGGAGGTTTCTGCTGGATATCAGGAAAGACTTCCTGACAGAGAGGGTGATCAGACAGTGGAATGGCCTGCCCAGGGAGGTGGTGGAGTCACCGTACCTGGAGGTGTTTAAAGAAAGGCTAGATTGTGGCACTTAGTGCAATGGTCTAGCCGATGTGGCGGTGCTGGGTCATAGACTGGACTTGATGATCTCAGAGGTCTTTTCCAGCCTCAGTAATTATGTGATTCTTCTGTGCACCTACAGAACCTATTATTCCTAAGTCTCCCCAGCACTAAACTTTTCATGAGAATTACATGTGTTTTATTTCACATTCAAAGGATTACAGTGACTCTAGGAGTTCCACAAGAATCTTGCTATTGTTAAAAATACCTTTTCCCTACCACAGGTAAGAATGCCTACAAGCAACAATCCCCCAGTTACACCTCCAGTAAATGTATGCTCTTTTGATCCAATCTAGCTTAGTTGTTTTCAGAGTAAGCAGTGACCTGTGCTGTGTTTTTAGGTTTCCTGACACCCTGAAGCATTTGAATTGAGCAATATACCAAAGATTGCAAAATATCTCTTGTTCAACCCACTGCAACCTAGAGGATGGTATAATCTTAACACAAATTTACTGCATATACAGACAGACAGGACAGTGAGCCCATTCCTTACAACTTCTCAGTAACAGTCTCTAAGCTGAAGGCAGATAACACCACTTACCTTTACATTTATCCGGTCTATTTGTTTATTCTGGGCATCAATCTCATTGCCCATATCCAAAGCCATGTTTTTCAAATTCCCAAGGATGTTTCCCACTTGAGCAAGATTTTCATCCATCTCATCTTCTCTGGCATCATTTGTTATCCTGTTCAAATAATTAAGAAAATGTTTCCAAGAATCAAGAACTTGCTTTCCCTACCCTAAATTTATAGATATTGTTTGTTGCCCTGTTATCTGACAGAAAAATGCATTCAAGCCAAGGTATGTTTTTCTTCTTTTAAAACCCCATCTATTCCAAGCAAGCAGCATACCAAAAAAAAGGTGATAAACTCGCCATTATTACATAAATAGCCCCACAGGAAGTTTAGGACATGAGTTTGTCTCAAATATACTTCATGAGAAGTCAATATTTTTACCAGTCCACTCAATAACTGAGTACTAAGCTCTACAGTCCTCACACCCAGAAAAAAAATGATAATACCATCACTAGGAAAAAATACGAGTGTAAGATAAGCACTACAATACTGAAAGAGTTGGCATCTGCCATCTCCTCCAAGCAGCAATAATTCCTCCAAGCAGTTGTTAAACTTGCTATTTAGCAACTGCACCTCGAATGCATCTGAAAGAAGCTGACAACTGATAACTTTGGATTTCTGCATTTCGGATTGAGAAATATGAAGCAAACCTTGTAATATATCCACCACTTGGTCCTCTCGAAGTCTGAGGCTGTTGCTGATTCACACTTCTTGGTTGCATGGATATCACATGATCTGCTGAGTTCTCCGTTCCATCTCCCCAGGTCGCTCTGTACGCCTTGCTAGCCTCAAAATTCTTTGTTCTACTCCATAAAGTGAAGAAATCAGAAGTGCTACATCAGAAACATGGCTACCTGAATGGAGTTTTGTATTAATCTACAATTTCAAAAACATTTGTCTTGTGCCTGAAAGATTACATTTTGTATAGACACAGCCTTATCCACACAAGACAATTTCTTATATCGGTATAGTACAAACATAACTGCATTACTCTAGGGACAGTGATTACTTTGGTCTTATGCTTTAATACAAGCACAGTAACTTCCTTAAATTAATATCATTTACCAGAAGAGGGGAAGCTTATGACAGTAACAGGAAAGCCTACACTGTTATAAGATAAAGTTGCATTTACAACAGGAGTTAGCCTAGACTCAGGATTAGTTACTTTTCAGGGAAGTAATGGGGGTGAAGCAAAAAGCTCCTTCAAATACAGCCAGCACCACTGCAAGAAAACTATCAATCTCTATTGTTTTTTGTCAATCATTTTCTTTTGCCGAGTCTTTCGGTTTAAAGTTAATGTTTCTCAGGTTAGTTTTGATTCTAAAATAACAGTAATAGTGTTTAAGTAGCTCCTTCATTCTGCAATTCAGTTATACTAACTTCATTAAAGTGACAAACCAACTTACCATTGCACTTTTACCACATAATTCAGAAGAGAAAAAAAGAAAATAAAGACAGCACACTGACATCAAGCAATCTCAAGAATCAGAGACCCACAAAAGTGAAAAGGGAAGAAAGTAACAGGAAAATAACTGATCTAAATTGGGTCAGTTCTCATGATGTCTCAAGAAGGTATTTTGATAAGAATATTCTCATGTTCGCCTTGTTTGCTGGCATTTCAAGATTTAAACTAGATAATCCAGACTCCACTGCCGCTTTCCTGCCTCTTTAAAAGCTTGCAAAGGAAAATCTGTAGTGTCTTTCAGCACATCTAACTTAACAATTACAAATAATCACTTTCTATACCCATAATGCCTTTCAGTAGCCCAGATGTTTCACATTTGAAGAGGTATGAAATTAGCTGCAATAAAGAAATAACCCCCTCATTCTTCTGGAATTTATCTAACTGAAATATGAAATTGTTTTTCATAGGTCAGATTTTATGAAAAGTAGTCTACATACATCAAGAGGAAGAAATAATTTCTCAGTTCATAACGGAACTGTTGCATCCAGCGGGCCCCTGAAGAAACCGAGTCAATTCTAGCTCCTTGTACACGCACAGGGTTAAAATCTCTTTACATTTACTGCAACTACACTGAGCATTGTATTTTAATCTTATTCATACTCGAGCTGTAACAGCAAGAGAGCTTTATATGCTTGGCTTCTGGATTAGCGAAGTGTTAGGTGCCAGAGGTGACTGTGAGGAATGTATTGAACAAAACCAAGTGGCCTGAAAACTACTTGCACATCTGAAGTAGACAGCTAAAAATCAGAATTGTTGCTCAAACTAAGTAGAGTTAAGAACAAAGCTTCTCACCACCTGATTTATTTTTTTCTTTTTAAGAGCTGCTTTTCAAATGTCTATACATTCACTTCTCATGTTTCATTTCTGTAAGTGTAAGGCAATGTACACAACCTGTCAAAACAGCAAGGGGTCAAGCAGTTGTTCAACATTTCCACAGTTAATACACTCTGTAGTAATTGACATTTTCTATTGACATCAGTATTACAACACATCACAGTCACAAGGAGACTGGCATGCAGATATCATGCACGTGCAAACACAAACCAAATAAAAGCATCACTTCAGACAGCTGATTAAATGTACATCTGCACTAATATGACTGACCTTGTCCTAAAATCCGCTTTCACCAGTTAAGTGAATACAGCTTCTTATCCTAGTCTTCATTTTTAGAAAGCAAGCGTCAGTGTTAGGAGAGAATGGAAAAGAAAGAATAGTAAAGACCAGCAAACAGGTAAATTGTTATTAGTACACAGATTATATTAGAGCACTGCCAGTATTTTCACAAAGCTTTTATAAATAATCTAAGCCCAGGAGAATTGAGAAGTGCAATATTTGAATCAGCAAGTTTTCTTTTTTTTTTTTTTGGTAAAGCTAAATCAGAACAGCTTTGGAGATAAACTTGTTGACAAATAACTCTGACCTTGACAGAAAAAAATATGTACTAGTACACATATGAAAGGCATTCAGTTTCTTTTTCTTCATTGCCTTCTACTTTTCTAGTAGATTTTTCTGCATGTTACTGCCCACTCTGGTATACAGCTCATTTATTGTGTTACCCGTGTATTTGGAGTGTCACAAGAGTTCACCAGTTTCAAGTTTGCTCAGTATCAATAAGCTGCTTTGCTTCAGTGAAATAAGGCTATCAACTACAGAAAACAAAGACTGAGTGTGTTGAAATGTCCAAAGTCCATCAGCTTGATAAAACTAATATAAAGCAGAGGTCAGGACAGAACTGTCTACCTTTTCATGGTACTAAAACTCTTAAGGCTTTCAGCCTTGGAAGACACATTCACATCTATCCTAAATGAACCTCAAAGTATTATTCTGTTAGGTAAGCAGACTCAGCTACTCTGAAGAATTTTTACCTGAATTTTTGCTACCTGTCAGTTGAATGGTAAGGGGTTTTTGCTCATACTAAATAACTAAAAAATTAACAAGCATCAGATTATTCACTTCTGTGGTTACACTCTTACAATAACTTATTTCTCCTTCTACATGAACTACGATCACATTAAGTTCGCACAAAGCAATTTGATGCTTTGTTGCTTAAAGATAAAGCTAGCACACCTCCAAAAAAAATATTGTTTTCCTTATAATACCAATTTCTGATCATTGTTTAGGCTGTTTAGGTGTTTAGAAGTACAAGTCATATGCCATACAAAAGATTAGATTACTCTTGAACATGGTAGCCATAACACTGATGTTATAAAGGTACTATGAAGCAGGTCTGCAAAAAGTTATGTAGTCACTAGTGAAAGATTAGAGCTTGAACAACAATAGCTGTTCTCTGACTCTCTTCCTCTCTAAAGCATGAGCATTTTTCAAGTCCTAGAGAAGCGATACTAGTTCCCTTCTCCCAACCAGAAGTTTTCTGGCTTCTCAGTTGGTACAAAAACAGTTTTGTGGAAGGAAAAAAAATTGGGGGGAGTCAAATTCCTAACAGACACACGCTTACACATTTAGTCCAGTTTAGTCCCATCTGTATGGACACAGATAATATTTACTAAATATAAGCTTTAAGGAGATGAGGATGTGCAGGATGTTATACAGCAGCTATGTTTACAGTGAAAGGGGTACAATATACGGTTAGATGCAAGTAAGCTTTAGCTGCTTTCATGCCACTTTACAAGGGTGCATCTCTACAAACCAGAACAGCCAACTTCCCTAGAGATTCAACGTTGTTTTAATTAGTTCTTTTAGTAGAGACCATTTCCTAGTACAGTAGCTATTGGGAATATCCTGGAACTTCAGACCCAAGTACCTGTTTAACTGACCTGTTACAAGGGCAGACACAGAGCCCACAACATTTGTTGAGCTCTGTCAGTGTCTTCTCAGCTTCCCTCATATCCTTATTTATCTGGTCCATGCCTTCTTCTATGCGATTTAGTTGTTCTAGAAGAAAAACAAGTAACCTGAATAAACATGGATTGGGTGAAGGTGGGGTTGGGATATTAACATTTCTTTCAGTCAGGAAATTATAATTTTCAGTTCTATCTTTATACCAAAACTAATGTTGTTTTTTTTAAGAAAGATATCAAGTGTTAAGTTCTATTTATTACATAAAAATATTTTCCCTGTCCTTACAACTCCACTCTTGTTGCTGCTTTTAGATTAAATGCAGGCACCTATATTCATGCTATGGTGGACAGGAACCACTTCTACAACAAAGCTGTATCACTTTGTAACTAATAGGGTCTCTGAACTACTTTAAAACCTCTGAAGTACAACACATGGGAATAACCAACTAGCCAATCTCATTTTCACATATCCTTTAATAAGTCTCTAGTTTCAGCAAAAACTCTTGACAACAACACCCTTTTCTCAAGGGTGAAACTCATTTTTAGTGTTAAAAGAGGAAGAAGGAAGAACTCACCTCCCTGTTCATCCAGCATGGTGATAGTTTTGATGCCAACATCCTGGGACTGCAGAAAGACATTTATTTGCAGATATAAAAACAGTTTTCAATACAGCAGTGCAAAAATACGAAGGTCTCTGTAGTACACTTGATAAGCCAGCCAAGCTCATAGTAGAGCTCTGGGCTATGAATAACTTCTGTAGTAAAGCTACACTAAATTTCAAATTAGACCTTATGTTAGGCTGAAAATAATCTCACCTCTTACACTGTCTCAATTAGGGGGTGTTTTGTTTGGGGTTTTCTTTGTGTCTGTGTTTTGGGGATTTTCCCCCCCCCCCCCCAATAGATAAAATATATTTTAATACTCAGATCAAACTATGACAATGTCAAGCTAAAAAAAATACACCAAGCTGTGCCTTGCTTTGAAAAGTTTCATTTTGTTCATTCTTTATTCCTACATCCTTCAGAGCTGACAAGGCCTTCAGTCCTGGAAGCTAGAATAAAAGCAAGCAAAACAAAGCCTGCACAACTATTCTTAAGAATTTAGCAGAAGAGAGCAGGAAGAGAATAGCCCATTGCTGGGTTTAGAACCAAGCAAAAGAAATCATCAGTGAGGTATACAGCACTACATGGTTCTTTGCTGGCTCAATGTCCCAAATCTAGCACGCAAGTTCTCCTCATGTTTTACTGTAAAACTGGCAGCACAGAACTGTCTAAGGCAGAAGATTTTAGCTTCTACATATCACCAAACCAAGACAAATTATGCTGGCTACATATTCTTAAAGCTTGTGTTTGAGAATTATTCATTAGGTTATGACAATTCAAATGCCTGACTGATAACAGCAGCATCTTGATTTCCACAGCAGTCTGCTACCACCAGGACAGAGTACAGACTCTAAAGCAGTAGCGAACAGACACTTCAGGGTCCTTATTCATTGGATCATTTTTTTAGTGTTCTTATACTGATACCAAATTGTGTCAATACTGAAAGTTTGGGTATTAGCTATGAGAGGCCTTTGAACAGATTCCTCATACAATGTCACCTAGGTAAACCCAAAATATAGATTTGTGACAATTCACGTACAAGGGTGTTAAGAATTCAATCACCATGCTTGACTATCTTTAAAGTTAAAGCTAACAGATAGTAAGAAGGTGTACGTAAAACTACTTTTGTTTAGAAACAAAAGCAGCCCCACCCTCCTCAAAGCAAGACATTTTCACACTGTTTCACACAGGCAAAGTGGGCTAAAAGGCAAATGGAAGATCCTATGAGAAGCACATGATGCAGCAGCTGAAGCCACAACTACCCATCACAGACGACTTTTTATAACTCATCTGTAGCATTTGGAGATCAGGCTATTTCGCTTAAGAAAAGAGGTTAAAAGGATATTGATCCTTCTCTGATCTGACTTTACATAATGTGAAAACCATTAGGTTTAATTCATACTAACTCACTACTGAATTAAAGCAGCAACTTCTAATAATGAAGTTTCTTGATGAAGTTTGAGAAAGACAAAGTGATTAAGATCACTTTGTGGTAGTTAACATGCTGCTTTTTATACTTAAATTCCCCAGGTAATTCAAAAGCTTTTCCTTACCTCAATGGCCAAGCCAAGAATCCTCCTTGTGCTTTCCAAAGACTAGAAAGAGAATTTTATTAATAATAAGAGTGTGTCAACAAAATATATCAGTGTTCTGAAAGTCTTCTTTACTAGTTCATTGCAGTAAGGCAACCAGTATACAAAGGTTCACCTTCCCATCTATATATATACATGCTACAACACAGTCATAGTGACAGCATACCACAGCTTTTTTCCAGTAGCTAGTACACATTTGGGTTTCTGTACTTGCTAATACTTTCCTTATTCCATTGGAAAATTATTATAAAAAGAAATTATATTCAAATTAATTTAACTAAAAAAATAATTAAGTATAAACATGATTAAGAGCAGTGTAGGTATGCAGCCTGCACTGTCTGCAATCTGAACTGGGTGATCAGTTCTCAGTCAAGCAGTTGGCTTTACAATTCAGAAGTCTAAATTCATTCTTACTTTTAGGAGTAGTCTGTGCTCCAGTATTTACGTAGTTACATAAGAGTTTGAAACTCAGCTACACCTTTGCAGAATCACTACCCAAGACTGCCTTCATTTTTAAAAGATGCCATAACCTTGGCAGATAGATACTGTAACCCCAGGTGGCTTTCTATAATATTTACCTCATCAGTGACCTGGTTGGCCCTCAGCTGAATTTCTTCAGGTGACAGTTCAGCCATGGTAAGGAACTATCACTTGTCAAGTGATCACGTTAAAGAAAGTCTCCCCCCCTGCAATAGAAGATAGCAGTTAAGCACCAGAATTCAAAAGACATCCTTTTATCAGTATTTTTGAGTTGAAACCAGAAGACATTTCACAGAATTTCATTCTTAGTACAACATCTGGCTAGGACTAGAAGGCATTAAAAGAATTATGTCATACCAGCTGAATAACTGAGGAGCTAAGAGAAATGCAGGAACAATCATCCTATGAAAGTTTCCTTTCCAAGACTTGGCTTCCTAAACATTCTTGGCAAAATCTGTCTATTGTTAGTTTAAGGTAAAAATCAGGAAATGAAGTCTTAAAATAAAAAGCTTCTCTGTGTTGGAAAAGCACATTAGCTGACCCAGTAATTCAGAAAAAAGGCATGTAAGTAACTAGCATAAGCTTTAAGTGTTCTTCCCCTTCCCTTTGAGGGATTTCAATACAGTCCAAAGGGAAAACACTTTTGCAGACCAAGCACCATCTAAAACAATTCCAGTAACACTCTAGAAACAGTTGTTATGGTATGGTGAATCCCTCCCATGCATAAGGATCTGAAAAAAAGTTTTAAATGCCATGTCTGCAAATTTAGAAAAGGCTTTTATATCTACCTTCCTCATAAAGATAAGATTAGGATTTTTCATAACTGAAGTCCCAACACATCACAATCCAACTTCTGCTATAAATAGGAGTAACAGCTTTGCTTAAAATGACAAGAGGAAAAACCAAGCCCATCACTGAGTGCATTCCTATCAGAGACAGGTTTTTCAGAGCTAAGGATGTGCATTTTTGTTGGAGCAATGGTAACAAAGCTAGCACTCCTAGCAATGGGAAAACAGAGCTCCCAGAATTGAATTAGATCACACATAAGTTGAACAGTATGAGGATTTATTTATTTTAATTACTGTTCCCCTTCAGATTAAGTCTTGCTCTTTCACATGAGTAGCTCCCTATTAAGTTCACATTATCCAATGAGATCACTCCAAACATTCTGCTTGACTAACAGAACTATGTTCCATTTTGTCCTACAAGATAAATATTTTAGAAGACATAACATTAGTAACTGCTCCTAGAAGGGCAAATTCAGGCAGATTCACCAAGTTCTTAGCTAGAGAATGGACGTTGTTCACAGCTCTTTGCAGGAAGTGTGCCTAACTCTGAGGGCAAATTGAAATCAAGACACCTAATCCCTAAACACTTCAGGAGGTCTGGTCTTTAGCACCAAACATAACTCCTCAGCCTAAGACTATGGCTCTAGGAAGTTTTTCTAAGTAGCTGTCAACAAGTTAAGATTTTTATCCAGCTGCTTTTTTAAATTTTTTAAAATTTTTTTTAAATTATGGCATTCTCACACAAGGCATCTAATAGCTCAGCAGCAGTAGTCCAATTTCACTACATAACCAGTGACTACCTTTTCATTCACAGGCTTAAGCTCCTTTCATGAGGTTTACTTAGGGCGGTTCAGTCCCACCTCTGAATTTGGGAAAGCCCTCAGGCTGGTTTGCACAGCTAAGGACCAGCACAGCAGGGACAGGGAGGAAAGGATCTGTTTACACTGAATTAGATTAATCACAGGAAGATGACATCAAGATGGTTCTTTGGGTGAAGATCTCACATGTACTTAACACTCAGAAGAAATTTCCATTACATAGTTGCACTGAACAAGCAATATCTGGACTACTGAAGTGTTGCAGGCTTGGCCAGTCTCCCCCTACTTCGGGTGGTACACAGCAAGATACTTCTGCAGCTTGGGGCCATAAAACACATCTCATCTTGGAGAGCAAAAGAGGTATCATATCCCCACCCTGGGATTACAAGCTCCTCAAGAATCCAGCTGGAAATGCAGAATAAGGCTCCAGGGAGACCTTATTGTGGCCTTCCAGTATCTGAAGGGGGCCTACAAGAAAGCTGGGGAGGGACTTTTTAGGCTGTCGGGCAGTGATAGGACTAGAGGGAATGGATTAAAACTAAAGATAGGTCGATTCAGGTTAGACATTAGGAAGAATTTCTTCACCATGATGGTGGTGAGACACTGGAACAGGTTGCCCAGAGAGGTGGTGGAAGCCCCATCCTTCGAAGTTTTTAAGACCAGGCTGGATGGGTCTCTGTGGGTCTTCTATGATTCTATGTTTCTATGATTCAGGTGACAAATACCATAGCATGATTTTATCAGGATGATAAAAGTAAGTTGTTTATCTTACTCTGATGTAATTTCAGGTTTACTTTAAAGCACTATAGAGGCTAATTGAACCAACACAAGTATTTGTGCTTCTCTTACGTTTCTCTCAGATACTGATTTTAATATAAATTATAGAAAAGTACTTTCAGTACAATTTCACAATGTGAGTTGTGGAAACCTGTCTTGGATGGATATGATCTCCTGATTTTATTATTTCTGTATAAAATCACCAGTGTAGCTATTGAGTTAAACTATTGAGCAGCAACATTTCCTAAAAATAGAATACATTCGGACAGGAGATGATGACTCTGTAGGTATTTAGGAACACAGCATCTCACTTGGATAATGCACTTCATGTTAATTCAAAATCCTGCTGTATTTTCAAGTATAAACTATTATGGCCGGTTATTACTGTGGTTGAGTATTTTTGCAGGTTTTCGAGCCTTGCAACAACAGCAACAACCAAAGTCTAATGAAATACAGAATATTCCTTACATTTAAACTCTTTTTAGACTTTCCAATCAGGATTGCTCAAGGCTATATCCTGACTTGTGAGTCACTGATAATATATCATAAATCATCAGTGAAAAAACCATTAAGGAAATGGAGGAAAGAAAGAAAGAAGGATGGAAGAAAAGAGAGAGAAGAATAGGGAAGGGAAGGGAAGGGAAGGGAAGGGAAGGGAAGGGAAGGGAAGGGAAGGGAAGGGAAGGGAAGGGAAGG
>WTSP01016971.1:0-37177 GCA_025331215.1 Actenoides lindsayi
GTGCTGACACCCGGGGTGCAGAGTTAGTACTGAGGATGGGTGTGCAGACCAAGGCCACTGCTGGAGCTTGGGGGGGGGTGCAGAAAGGAAAAGGCTGCACCTGCAGGGAGAGGTGACCAGGACAGGTGACCCCAAACTGATCAATGACAGATTCCATCCCATATACATCATATTCAGTATAAAGCTGAGGGATCACAAGGCTCTTGCCCCTCTTTTTACCCTCTTGGCCCTCTTTGCCAGCTTTGCTCGGCTCAGGTCCTCTTCTGGTTCCTTCCTCAGAGCATCCAAGGAGGACTCTGTCCCTTCTGCCTTCGATCCCAATCAGTGTGTTCCTGAATTATTATAACTTTCATTTTCATTAAGGTTGTTCTAGTTTCCTTTTCTAATCACTAAGCCTCTCTCCCTTACTCCCTTTCTCCTCTCTGACCCTAAACCGTGACAATAATTAAAGAAAAGTCTTTGTGATGTAACTATTCAGTCTTATACAAAGAACACCTGTAATTGGCTCTTGGAGTAATCCTCTGACCACCATCTGGAGTTTAGCCTAAATCTCGACCTCAGTCACACCAAACATCCACGCATCTTTGGAAGACACCTGAGGATGAATCACGTGACAACACTGAATTCACAGAGGAAAAAGTTGACAGGAATGCTAAAAACCCAAACTATCTTTTACTCCACAGGCTCTTCCCAGACAGCTCTATTAATGCACATTCCAGAATATCCAGTATGAGCAAGGAGCAATCCATGCTCATCACCACTGGGGAAATGGTTTCAAATGAGTAAGTAAAACGGCAGGATTTAATCAACCCAATCTTCCACCTACACCAAAATGCTTCTGCCATCAAAACCTCAGTTTATACCAAAGTTGACACAAGACATACCAAAACTTCTTCCAATAACCCAGGAGAAAATTCTTCCTTGAAGCAGATTCTGGCAGTAAACCAGACTTATCAAAGATATAAAATCTTATTCCCCATCCACATATAAACAGCTCAAAATATCTTACTATTAAAGGATGCAAAAATTCCTTCACCTAAAGCACCTTAAGCGACTGGCTCCTGGTTTTTTGCTAGCAACCTCCTAACCAGCCAGAAGCTCCTGTTCCCACTGGCAAATAAGAAAGCCTAAGACACCTCACACCTACAAAGCCTCTTAGCTAGAGAAAAGTGAGTTTTCTTTAATATAAGGCTCTGTGTTGCATGCTGAGCTTCCCACAGCAAAGCATTCAAGAACGATACATCCCATTTCACCAAGGAAAAAAATTCTCTTGTAGTTCCCCAGGATTTCTTCTATTTTCAATGCAATTTAGCAAGAAGTCTTTGGACCTTTGTAAGAAAGCACACAACAGCAGAGAAAGAGGCATGGAGCAGGCTGGAAATGCTGAATCAGTTATGCCTGGTTCATATTTGAAAGTGAATCTTTGCAACAATGAGAAATGTTTATTTTTTCAAGGGACCATGTGCATATAAAACACAAAGAGCTTTCTATACTGGGAGTCATGGTCCCATAGATGAGAATTCCTGACAGCTGGCACATAGAATTCCTTCCAGCTGAAGGTATGTTTAAGTATAAATAAAAGCAAGATAAGAAAGGACCTCCAGACTTGGCACCAGTGATGAGAACTCAAACTCTCCTCATTCTGCAAAGTACAGAGAGACAGGGAAGGTCTGGCAGCATCCCCAGGTACAAACTTAATGACCTACTCACATCATGCTGCAGAGCCTACCAACGCTGGGCACGAGCACGCTACGGGAAGGTTTATGCTTAAGTAGTTAAAGACCACACTGCAAAAACCCTGAGATTTTTTACATCCTTATTTCACGCTTTTCTTTAAATGGTATTTTAATTATTTTTTTCTCTTCCACGGAGACAAGAACGAGACAGAGTAATTAACTCTGCATTTAATGGTTTACAAGCATCACCAAGCTGAGTCTCCTCGGCAGTCATCAGCTGCTGCTGTGTACAGCCAGACGGCTTCAGCCAGGTATGGGGTAATTTTGAGTCGTCATTATCTTCGCTACGATACCTTTCTCCTGGCTGCAGCTCTGCCAAGGGTTACACAAGACCAAAGTCCTACACAGCAAGTCAATATTTAACTTAAGCATACTACTGTTGAGACCCACCTAGAGTATTTGATATAGTAACTTATTAAATCTTACACTATCTTTTCTCACAAAGATTAATAAAGGGCAATTTATCTTCTTTAGGAAAAGTTGTAAAGATAAATTCTACAAGGACAGCAGTTAGATTCAGCTTTAACAATTTTAATAAGGGACCTAAAAGAAAGTGTTTCCACGACAGGAGTTCTAAATACTAGGATGTATACACGTCGGGATGGGTTCAAGACAGGGGCAGAAGCCACGGTGCAAAAATAATTTAAAATTAAACCACACCAAGTTCTGGAAATTCAGCACTTTTTCAAGGAGCTGTATTTGAACGCTGCAATTAAGCCATTCAACGATGTCACAAAAGCTTATATAAAACTCTTGGACATTACAATGAAGCATTTATTCTACACTAAATAGCTGAATAAGATCTATGAGCTACTGTACTAACATTGACTTTAAAATAATACAAAAAAAGATTGATTTTTTTTTTTCAGGCCAATTGTTCTTAGTCTTAGTGAAGTTAACCAAATTATCACCAAAAAAAAATAAATCTTTCTTTCCCTCTGATATAACGTTTTGATAATAGTCTCATCTTTTATCACCTTTTTGGACAGAAATCTTTTTGATGTCACCAACAGCTGTTAAAATACAGTTCAGACCAGAACTGAGCAACTGAGAGTAATTTCTTGTTTACCACATCTGTTTCAACTCTCTATCCACCTGTTTTCTCTGTCTGAATGCGATTTCTTTATTGATAGTACTCCCATCTTTCCATTTAACAAAAACTGGTTTTGTTCTCTAAGACTGAACATCTGCTTTAGCAACCATTCCAGTGGGGTTATTAATGACAATCACCACAGGTAAATGCCGAAAAATTCTCCAGTTCTATATTTCTAACCCTTCACATGTACCAGTTTGGTCACCACCAAAGAGTAAACTTTTTCGGGAAACAAAAATAAACATATTTCTACTGTGAAAGAGCGGAGAGAGGGGCTGAGAATATCAGCCACACACTGAAATCAGCAGGCAGGCAGCACTGCACGGCTTTCATCTAAAAAAACCACCAAAACAACAACAAAACAAACAAACAAAAAGCCATAGGACAAGCACTAGGGCCAGCTCACCTGTCCAGGGAAACGCAGCCTCAGGGAACACTTTCACAAGCCGCTCAAGTGATTCTGCTCCCTGGCAGTGCCTCACGGGCGGCCCTGCCTCTCCCGGTTCCACGTACCCGTGTCAGCGCAGACACCGCTCCACCAGCGCGCCTCCTGCACTCTGCCAATTGCCGCTCCGCTGGGGGGCTGGATCCATCCCACCACACAACCGCTTACGCCTGGGCTGGATCCATCCCACCACACAACCGCTTACGCCTGCGCCACAAAAATGGAAACTTCCACATCTCAAACGCCTCCTTGAAGCGGTCACGCCAGGAGTCGAAACCGTCTCGACAGGCAACGGACGTGGACGATCAGAGGGCTGGAAAAGAGGCGCACGGGGCCGCCCTTCCCAGCAGCAGCATCACCTTAACCCTGCTCTCCTGAAATTCCACACTCGCTGACACAGTTACCACAAAAATGGAAACTTCCACATCTCGAATGCTTCCTTGAAGCAATCACACCAGGATTCAAAACCATCTCAGAGTGAAAGCAGAAAGTATTTATCTTATTTTTTCTCTCTGCTTTGAAAAGAAGATCCATACGTTCAGACCTGTCTGTCTCTGAACTAGTAAAACCAGAGGATAAAAGAACAACGCAAACCAAGCCACAACAAGGTCTCAGCAGTCTCCAGCAGCAAAACTCCCACAAAGCTCAAGTGAGAAAGGAGGCTGACGGGTTCCGATCCATTTTCTCTAGAGGTTTTACTTTCACTGTACTCTGCTTGCAAGTCTCACATTCATCCATCTCCATCCATTTAGGAAAGACAAGCAAGAGGCACTAGATCCTTCGCTGGGAACTGCCTGTCCCCGTAAGAAGGCAAGCTGCTGTCTTCCCTTACAGCTCCAAGTGCTGCAGTTCTCACGAGTTACTACTTTGTTTCACTCTGCTGGGCTAAGCCAAAAATAGCTCAAGCAAAGCCTCTGCTATAAAGCCATTCCTTTCACTCTTCCAAGTGCCTGCCAGGTGAGAGAAGCACCGAAATAACTACACTTTCTTGGGTTTTTTTTTTACTGAACCGGTCACAAAACCACAGAAGCTTGCGCAGGTTTGGGGTTTTTTTTCCCTTTGTCAACAGCCTGTGGGCCGTTTAGCTCAGACAGGATTACCGACAGTCCCCACAGCCTGAACGCCGTGATAATCTGCTTCGGATCCTGTCTGGAGATTTACTTAAACGCTTCCTCCTTCCCGGGATGAGGAGATAATACCCTACGATTGATCAGCTGCCTCAAAATAGGCATTACCCACATCGCGCTTCTCTAAGGGCCGAGAAACAGCTAGTGCCACGCAGGCAATTCCAAGTTATTTTTTTAAATACGAAAAATTCCTTGGGGTTTTTTGTTTGTTTTGGGTTTTTTTCCTTCCAGAGAAGCAAGCGTGGGAGCTCCGCGTCTCAAATCAGGAGCAGACAAATGCTGGGCTACACCCGCGCAAAGCAGAAGCGACGCCAGCGAGCCCCGCAGCGCGGCGGCGGGCGGCAGCTCGCACCCCTGCGTGCCCGGGGCTCCCCTGGGAAGCGCCGGTGGCCGTCCCGAGAGGAGAAGCACCCAATGCTCGGAACAGCGGCCCAGGGCCGAGGGGCTGCCGGAGCCGCTCACCTCACGGGCAACCCCCGGCGCGGCGGCCGTGCCCGCGCAGACCCTCCCGCTGCCTCGGCCGCTGAGAGACGGAAGGCCCCCGACCCAGCCGCCCCCGCCGCGTTACCTGGGAGCCGCGTTACCTGGGAGCCGCGTCCGGCGCCGCCCGCCCCGCCCCAGTCTCGCCTCTTCGCGTCACTTCCGAGGCCGCGCTCCGCCCAGCCCCGCCCCGCCCGGCAGCGCGCGGGGAGCGCGGCACGCAGGCGCAGCGGCGCGCGGGAGGTGGCTGGTGGGGAGGCGGCCGCTCGCGCCGGCAGCGACGTTGGCGAGCACCGCTGATGGGCTCCCCGCGCGCCGGGCGGAGCGTGCGTGGCGGGCGGGCTGCTGAGAACCGGGAGTCCCGGGCGAGGGACGGGCTCCGGGACGGGCGGGGCAGTGACCTGCGCGGCCGCCACGGACGGCAGCGCCCCGGGCTTGTGGCTGAACGCAGTCAGGGCGGGCAAACCGCAGTGGTTTCCTGGCAATCTGAGCAGCTTCCTCTGGTTTCGAAGACCTAATGACGCCAGCCGCCATAGCCAGATAATTTTTCAGCCAGTTGTCTCAGAATACTAGAACGCAGCCCCTGTGACCAAACTGGATGTCGAGATGCCAGACTTCGACAGACGTGTTCAAGAGGGTATTTTATTACTGGACAGAAAAGAGTTTCATTAGTAGTATATCAACAAATGAACCAGCAATCTGCAGAGCTAAAACAGTGGTTTACATACATATTTTTATTGTCATTATCGACAATTTTACTGTCTCCTTCAAGAAATGGCCCTCCGCAATGACTTGTGTTGCTGTTACTCATATGAAGCATATGAACATTTCTGTCGTATCTCAGCCATCTGTAGAAACTGCCTCAAGTGACTCGGGCGTGTGGGATTGTTTGAGGGTCCTGCTAATGCTCACAGTACCTTACACCACGTGTAGATGCTGTGAATAAGGGGACTGTCATCTTGTTCTTTAGCCGGTTTCTGTAATGCTTCTTTGCCTTTTGTAGTATTTTTGTGGCAGCTGCATTGCTTCAGCACTAAGGGAAGGTGCTATTTCGAACGTTAATGAAGCTTTCTGAATCTCTGAATTTCCATTGACACTTCCATTTTCTGCAAGTCAGATTTACACTGGGATAGAGAAGGGAAAAGAGGAACACAAATGTCCATGTTACCATCTGTGATGATGATAGCAAACATCCTTTCTTTGCTGGCTTCACAGTTTCTTGGACAAAGTCCTGCATTGGTTTTGGAGCTACCATCCAGTGTACATCAACACGTGTAATATAAACAAACACAAAAAAGGCAGCCATACCTCTAGGACAGCACTGACAAAACTTAAGTTTGCTCTCACTTTTTTACTCCCCACTTTTATTTCTCCCGCAGTGGAAGTCCCAACAGCCACATCACTCACAGCACGACTTGCACGCTAAGCAAGGAGGGATGACTGCTGCAGCTCACCCACTCAGCTGTCCTGCTCCTTTGCTGTGTACCAATCCACGAGGGAGGCCACTCTGCTTGCACAAGCAATACCACGGCTTGCCAGGAGGTGTTGCTTTGAAACCACACAAGTATCAGAGCTTAAAAATCATGATAGGCTTGGACTATTTAAACTAACCAGTGGATACTTCATTCTGGCAGTAAGAAGCCAAGATCCTCAATCTGAAATGGTATTTTTTTTTTAAAACAATTTAAATCTGAAACGTGCAGAGTAGTATGGGGGGAAATAAATGTTGAACAAGGGACCCACTCAGTGGAAAATACTATGAACTGTACTGTGTAATGGTTTGTACATTGCTAACAAATATGTTGGGCCAGTTTTATGTGTGCAAAACTGTCAATGGTTTTGTCTATTCAGGTCTAGATGTTAAAAATATATATATATATACATATATGTGTGTATATATTACAGATCTGATGCAGTGGGGAATTTTACAGAACAATAAATCTTGGTTCCAAGTAGCCAAGGAGCAGAGTAAAGCCTCAGTAAGACAAATAGTTGTCCTGCTCAGAGAGCTCTGTCGCTCTGCTCTCCACAGCTACATACATAAATTTTAAAAGAAAATGAGCTGATTCTTATTAAGGGGGAGCAGAGTGTTGGATATAAAACTGTTCTCTACCTACTGCCCTCCTTTTATGTACATATTAACAGTGACAAATTTAATTATGCCCAGAGTTGTTCTGGAAGACAGAACAGAAGATTAAGTTTCCAAGACATTTAAAACCTTTATTGCTTAAGGAAAAAAATGCCTCAAAGGATACCCAACAAGGATGAAAAATTTTTAAATATGTCTTTATCACATCAAGCTGAAACAACCTCCAAGGATCTGCAGCAGAAATTTAAACTCTCAAAGAGGATGACAAACATAAGGCTTACAACAATAAACCTTAAATATTTACTGGAGCCTTTCCATGACTCAGTAAAGCTTGGTTTTGTTTGTTTTGTTTTCTGTGAGCTTTCTTTTCCCTAGCACTGTTTTCTTCTGTGTGTATTCATGCTCAGAAGGGTCCTGGTTTGTCACAGCTATAGCAGTTGTATTATTAAAGGACAAGTAAAATAGACCTGTAAACCACAAAATAACTCAGAGTGATCCATGGTTTCTTTCTGGTTAATAAAAATAAAACAGATCAGTTAGCCCTCCAAGGGCTAGTCTACACCATTTTTATAAACTCCCCAAACAGAGTGCTTTACAAGCAAATTATGGAGTATTATCCCAGTTCTTGTTTGTTGGTCTGGGTTTGGTTTTTTTACATTACTTAACAAATGACGGAAGAGCTGTAGTGATCCACCACAACAGCGATAATGATAAAGGCAGCAGTTGCTATGAGTGAAGACTATACATTTGTACGGACCTTTCCATACAACACATCAAGTTCTAAAATTACCTAAACCTGTTCCAGACCAGGGGAAGGAGTTACAGCCATTCTGCCCAGTGGATGACTTCTACAGGGCAAGAGATATAAAAGAGAGATTGTAGAGCTTTAAAAACATTTCAAGAGAAGTTAACTTTCCACAGCAAGTAACTTAGGATAAACTGCACCCATCACACAACCAACAAGCTACAACCTTCAGGGAAAGAGTGACCTCACTAAACACCCATACTTGGAAGGCGCACATGTGGTTGTTGGGTTTTTTGGGGGGACTTACTGAGAGATTCACCCTGGTCTGGGAGTCAGCTCTGATGTGTCTCTTACCCAGCACTGTGAGCAGATGCTCCTGAAGCACCACTGGCAGACCGTCTGGAACGCTTCTGAATAGCTGCACTAGGGATGGTCACAGGGCAGGATATCCAAACACAAGCAGATCCATGTGAAAATTAATAGGTTCTTCAACGTACAGGAACTTTCCCTCTGAAGGACCTTTTCTTTCCTTTGAATTACATTTTAGTTCAAAAGATACATCATGTAATATTAGAAATTACTTTTTCTTCTTCCTACCTTTTAGCTTTTTTTCATAAACCGATATTTTCCTAAGCAGGATTTTACACTGTGGCAGAGCTTACCACATCCTCACTTCATCAGCTTCTCCGTGTTAATTTAAAAACTCCCACGGCCCTCAGCCTCTTGCAGAGCTTTAAGCACCGAGACATGCCCCGTGCACCATCCTTTCCCAGCTGGGCTTCGATATCGCTGCTATCGCTGCGCCCAACTAAGGGGCCAGCTGTAAAATAACGCCCGAGGAGATGGAGGGTCCAGACACTGACGGGAAGCGCGCGTTAAATCCAGGCAGAGCCACCGCGTCCCTGCAGCCCGGGGCAGCCCAGCCCGCGCGACCGGGAGCAGCACAGCGGGAAGGGTGGCGCGGCCCGACCCGGCGGGGAGGGGAAGGGAGGGGAGGGACGGGGAGGGCCGGGCCGTGCTGAGGGCGGGGCGCCTCCGGGTCGGCCCGGGCCGGGTGCCGGGGAGGGAAAGAGGCGGTCGGTCGGCCGGCATGGCGCAGCAGGTGAGGGGCGCTGCCGCCGTGGCCGTCATCCGGCTCCGCAACCCACCGGTCAACGCGCTGAGGTAACGGCGAGCGGCCGGGTCTCCCCGCCACGGGGCTCCTCGGGCGGCCGCTCCCGCCGGGCAGAGCCGAGGGTCTGAGCGCCGCAGCGGCGGCTGCCTCGGCCCCGGGCGCTCGCCCTCCCTCGGTGGGCGGGGTGGGGTTTCTCCGGTTTCTTTCCTTTTCAGCTCATTTACCCTCTCCCCTTGTCCGTGCGAGGCCCCTCCGGGTCCCGGGGTTGGCAGCTCCGGGAGAAGCTCTCCCGAGGGACTTCTCCATACACCGCTCGGGTACCTGCGTGAGCCCGGACGTCTCCTTCAGAGAGTTTAGATCTCCCTTTGCAAGGGACATGCCCAACTTTTCCGTGACTTCTGCTCTTTATTATAATTTCTAGTGGGTTGGGTTTTTTCCGCAGGAAAGGTGTCAGGCTCGTAACTCTGTACTTGCTGTGGTGTCCCGTGGGAGCTGCTTAAAAACTTTGCATATTTCTCGTCGCCTTCCAGTCTTTAAGCGTCAAGATGATGCTTCCTGCAAGAAATTGCACAGCACGTTAGCAGTTGAGTCGTTTGACCCCAGAGTTCCTTCAGAGCTCGTGGATGAAAACCAGCTTTTTTTCTCTGATTTGCTGCTGGTTGAGCTGCCCACCTCACACGCTCCACCGCACTGCCTTGGCAAGTCCCCGTGCTAGCCAAGTGAGAGCAAGGGTTAGGGCAAAGGGCTTTCTACATAGCAGACATGGTTCGACAAGAGGAACTGGCACTGGGACTAAATCACATCCTGGGCTGTCAGAAGCGAAGGCAGTTTGTTTGCTTTTTAAAAATGAGTAAGGAATTGACCAAGTAATACTGATCTTGGTCAAAAAAGCCCCAGGCAATTTCAAACACAAGCCAGTGGAAAAACAAGTGTCAAACACCAATCTGTAGGAGCCTCTGCAATTTTAGTTTTTCATGTGTTTTGAAAAGGTTGTACATTTTTTCAGCTTTAAATCATTTGTTATAACGTCTGTATTTTAGTTCCTTTAGTTCTAAGTAGCCCATAGTGTCTTTTCAAACAGCCGTGGTTGCAGAGCTGTTCTGTAACAGTGACCGTAGTGTCTATTCAGGGTATATTCACAAGCTGGAAAAATCCACAGCAGTTATTCTTGACTTGTAAACCAGAAAGTTTGTTAAAAAGAAGCTGAAAGAGACACGTAAAAGCAGGAGTAGGAAATACAACCTGCTGCTCTTCTGCAGCAAGCTACATTGTTCTGAAGTAACTGGCAACACTCACTCTTTTGTTGCTACACATTTAAAAGTGGAGTAAGATCATTTTCATGTGCTCAGACAATTTTCATGAGAAAACAAACCTGGAGTGACTTGATGAGTTTAGATGAACTAGACATGTAGGACTCATAGAACTACATCCCCTGGATCTCCCATGCCCAAGACCAGCCTAAGAAAACTTCGAGGCTGTGCCCACAGTGAACTTTTCGTCCTTACCATGAAAAGTGCAAAACACAGAGCTAAAGATACACGCTGAAGGAACCTTATCTCTGCCTCTTTTGAGAAGCCCTTGAGAAAACCCAAGGTGGCCTTCCTTTGAACAGCAACTGCATGCACTTGCACAACAGCCTCTTCAGGACAGACCTCTGCCTCTACTACCCTTTACTCTTTACCCCTCAGTGCCCTCATTGCAGGGTGCAGTTCTGACAAACCAAGGGTAACATGGTGTGGTCCCGGCTCCCTCAGCCTGGGGAGGGAGGAAGAGAATCCTGGCAGACTTTAGATCCATTAAAAGGCAGTTTCCATTGAGTGCTGTATCTCCACTCCCCCCAGCTGTATTGTGCTGCCCATGCTATTTTATCTGCTAACAGCCCCGCAGCACAAAGGGCCCTGAGACACCCAAATACTTACTTCACCCACGCAGGCTCAGTCCCTGTGATGAGCTCTGCAGCACCACAGCACAACCCAAGATGAGACCGCTGTGATCCTGGCCATGGTTCCTCACAGCCTCCTCTGCTAGCACTAGTGCTCATGTGACTGGCAGCAAGCCAGCTCAGAGTGCAGATATGACTAAACACAAGTTTGGGTGTTGGTTTGGGTTGTTTTTCAACCAGCTTGGCTCTCTGCATCAGCTCCTTGTGCAATTGCAATTGCACAAGGAGCACTGCTGGTGTGAGGGACAGAGTAGGAGTACATGGAAAAGGATGGGAACCTGCACAACATGGATTTAAATCAGTTAAGCTGCTGTGAAACATCAGCTTGAGAGGTACTTGTGGTCTTTGATCACATGTCAGGGTAATACCTGTTTTAGAAGGGATCCATAATTACCTCATACTTGCCATCAGGTAGTTTTTAACTGAGACCTGGGTATAGTTCAAAAGGGTAGAGCGCAGTCTGCTCTTCATGCGTTTCTTCTGCTTCTGCATGCTTTATGTACTGGACTGTAGGGGAACAGGTTTGTGACTGCTGCTGGAAATGTGTGACTGCATAGACGATAGCAGGCAGTGAAAGTCACAGGCGGGAGCTATCTCCTGCAATCCTGAAAATTTAATTTCACAGCAGGCACAGATGCTTTTTAAAAGGCTGGTGGGCCTTTTTCCTGCTCTGCTACAGCCTCATCCTTCTCTCCCCATTATATGTGGCACTTGGTGCTGTTATCCCAGCTCCGAGGCCATCACACTAGCCAGCAACACTTCAGAAACCACTGGTGGGTGGGAATTTGCTCTGTCCTGTCTGACACCATGAACTGCTGTGCATCCCAGGCAGCACTTTCCTGAGGAATGTATGCTGACTTGTGAGCCTAGCAATAAATTTGGCTCCCACACACAGACTCCCTTTCAAGCTAATCTTTCTTTACACCACCAGAGGTGGCATGTGCCAAATTTGATTTGTCTGTGGGTTTTTTCCTGATTTGCAGAAGTTTAATATTCAAAGATCTGCATTTATGAGACCATAGCATAGAAAGAAGGGATTTAGATATGCAAAAAACCAGGAAGCTTTAGGGAACAGACAGACAAGACTTGCAAGAGATAGGACCATCCACACCTTATTAGATGAGGCAGGCTGCTGGCACTGAAAATTAAGAAGAATGTGGAAGAGTATTTCAACATCTGAGCTGACAAGTACAGAAAAGCTCCAGAGATGATCAAATAGGACATGGGGGCAGGGGAATGTAAGTGTGGGATTATATAAAATATAACAGTGTAACAATCATCAATGGAAAAAGCTGTCCCTGGCTGCTAGAATTGTCCTTCTGACTCCTGATCAGCATAATCATCGGAAAATGTAAAGGAGATTAGAGAATCTGCAATTTCTAAGTGTCTGCTTCCTAAAACAACTATTCTAAAAACCCACAGAAAATATGACTTTTTTGGGTTTGGCCTTAATTTATACACATAACTTTGCCCAAGGTGCTGTGTGAGAGCAACTACTAAACAGTTGGATCTGACACTGAGGCGAGAGAGACCAGATAAATCTAGCACGAGTACTCAGTTTCAAGACAGGAATTATGTGAATACCCAGCGGTTAGTTCAGACAAAAGTGCTGCAAGAGGCTATCCAAAAGACAAGAAGACAGCAACAAGGGTGGAGGTCGGATTGTTGTTTACGTTTGGAATTTTTGATTTCTTAAGTTTATTAGAAGCTCAGGTAAACTGTTCAGCCAGCAAGTGATCTGGTAAAATCCCTAGCATGGCTTGATGAGAACACTAAGAAGACTAAGGGAAAAGTTTGATGTTTTTGGGAAGTGGAGAGCTTACTCAAATGACAAGAACAAGAAACCCTGTAAAACATGACAGGAGTTATGTAAACTGGGAATTAAGACCAAAAGTCTGTAAAGAGTGGATCAAGGCATGCTAACAACAATAGCAAAAATGTCTTCAAATAAAAAATATAACCCAATAAAAGCTTACAGGATGCTGAGCTCAAAACTTGCAGTTACTGCTCTAGGAAGGGTTCCTTACCTTTGATAGTGCTGTGAAATCACCAGCTCAGTGTGCTGGGCAACCCAAAAAGGACACAAAATATTAAGTGCCATCAGGATGTATGTTGAGAACAGGGCAGAGGGCATCCCTTTTCTGCAATAAAAAACATCTTAATTGTTTTGTGTCATTCCAGATTTTGCATTTGCAGAAGGATGTAGGGACAATCCCAAAAGGGACAACTGAAATAATCCAAGGGCTGGTGCAATGTGTTAAGAAAGCAGACGGAAAAAGCTGAGTGTCATCAGTTTGGAGAGGAAAAGACTGTGGAAGAATAAGGTCAAGGTTTACAAAATCATAAAGAATATAAAAAGTTAAGGGCATAACCCTTTACCAAGTCATGCAACAGCTGAACTAGGGGAATTTGATTAAACTGGCAGGAGGTTGTTTTGAAACAGATAATACAGAGCTTGCTGCCCCAGGAGCCTGTGGAGGCAGATAGATCTGCAGAATCAGAAAGGGATCAGGCAAGTTCACAGACAGCAGGTGTAAAAGGGATGCTAAAAAGAATGTGTGTAGATATACACAGCAGCATCCCCAATACAGTGTTTATGGATGCTGGGCTAAGTGCACAGGGAAAGGACCAGACCTTCATGTTTTCCATAACAGCATTTTCTACTGTTGGATTCAAGGCACACTTCCTTAAAGGTGACTTGGTATATTTTCAAGGTTCCCTTAAATTGCGCTTTTTTTTTTTTTTTTTTTAGGTCACATTTACAAACCCTAGATAAAATCTAAAATTATTAAGGTAAATAATAAAACCTTGTTACAAATTCAACACATCATCACTGCAATGAGTTTCATGCAGAATAAAAATAACCTGGTGTGGTCACCTACAAGAATATTCTCTTACTCTGGTGTGCTCAGTAGTCATAAGATTTGTGGATTTTGGTGCTCGCCCTTAAATTAAGAGGGAGACTAACAAAAGGATTCTCCTGGCAAGGCTGTGGCAGAAGACAGACTAGGGGAGAGTGGATACACTGCTCATTTTCACTTGGTGTTTATAACACAAACCTCTTGGAAGGGTAACGTAGTTGATTTTTACTCACTGAATTTCTAACTTAATTCAGTTTGACAGTTCTCCAGGCATTAGAGGATGGACTGAAGAGAGCAGATGAAGATCCTTCAGTGAAAGCCATTATGATTTGTGGTGAAAATGGGAAATTCAGTGCAGGTAAGACATTTTTTCATCAAATGTAGCCTAAGAAAAAGGGGAAAAACTTTTCATCCACCACCTCTGAAGATTCTCTTTGCCTCATAACACTGCTGATAAAAGTCCTGATTTGGCTGGAAATGGCCACAAGACAGTGAGCTTTTTCTACTTTGTTGTGCTACAATTAACATGGAGCACACAACAAGCTGGTCTGTCCAGGCCAGAAATAAGCTGGTATGTTCTTACTGAGATGAGGGCCAGCTGCTCATCTCCCTTATGTACTGGAGCCTCTTCACTCTCCATAGCTCTGGACCATTACCTGCTCAAGCATATGAAATGTACCTGGGGTGGAGTAGTGGTGAATAACAGATCTTCTCCAGTTGTAGAAACCTAGGAAGTTAGGAAATTCCTGTAGAGCTCTACATCGCTTGTTTGTAGTAACCTGCACTTGACTATTCCAGACTCAACATTCTTTTTTATTACATCAAGAATGACTGCAGATTTCTGCAGTAACTGCATGATCATTACAGTTACTAAGTAATTTTGTACTTAGCCTTTCCCTGAGCTCTCTGTATAAGCTCAAGGAGCCAGGGTTTCTTGAAGGTGGTCCCAAAAGGGACTTGTCAACAACTCTCCTGCCAGCAGCATGCTCTGCAAGGACTTGATCATCTCTGAGCTGCTGTGTTCAATGACACAGAGGGAAGGATTGTTCCAATCATTGCCTTCCTCATTAATTCCTCTTAATCTCTTTATGACAACTCAGGAGCTGACATTCGAGGATTTTCTTCTCCAAGGAGACATGGCATTGCCTTGGCCCCTATCGTCTCTCTCATAGAAAGGAGCAAGAAGCCTGTGGTGGCTGCCATTGAAGGCATTGCCTTGGGAGGAGGCCTGGAAGTAGCACTTGGCTGTCACTATCGGATTGCACATGTGAAGGTAACACATGGTGCAAATGAGAGAGGCTGGTGAAAGCATCAGGAGCAGTGTACATATGGCCATGGACAGGGTGAGAGACTGCTCCTGAAGAGCAGTGAAGACAGTATATCTTTCCTGGAATCACCTGCCCAGAGAAGCAGGGCTTTGTAGCTACAAGTGTGGTCAGACATTCTTCACCTACACCACCACCCTTTATGTGCTTTCATACATCTTACTAAATAACTAATTGCAAGTAATTTCTAAATATAAAAATGACTTGTAACTAGTAGAATCAGATGACTGTATAGAAACTGCAGTGACTGAGTTAATTTGCCCTAGGTCTTAGTAGTCATTATCTGTATTCTGATGCAGATGTCTGTATCTTACTGGTTCATGCAGCGTGACCTGATCTTACTACTTTTTTTTTTCCCCTGGGCCCTGTGCATTTTGCATGTCTTTCTGCTAGTGACCTAGTTTCAACAAGTAGTTGAAGCTTAGCTAGCATGGACCACAGTTCGATTCCCTATGAGCTCTGGATCCTCAAGGAGCATTCTCACCAAAAGACAGCTTTAAGAATCTTTTGAGGAGTGATTCAATTTTTTTCTTGAATCCCTTCCTTCAAGAATCAGAAATGCTGAACTACCTTTTAGGAGAACCTGGTCTTCCTATAGAGACACTTCACCAATAGGGCAATCCCCTCCCTTCTGCAGTGTGATCACTGTTTCTCCACGTCAGTGTGGATTGCAGTAACAGCATAAAGACCCTGTATGCTACCTAAAGTGGGTGCCATAAGTAGTGGTCTTAAAGTGACTCCCAATCTCTTAAAAGTTCACTGGGAAATGTACAAACTGGTTTTTTTTTTTTTAAATGGGGTAAAAAAATCTATAGATTTTTAATAGAAGACAAGACACCCCCTTCTTGCTGCCCCTAGCTTCTCTGCCATAGCCCTACGAAATGTCAAGTGCACAAGAAGCCATCTGAAGGAATAACATTTGAAGGAAGATTAGGGAAGAGTTCAGTATGAATTTTCCTTTACTATACTTCCAAGAATTAGAGTAAGGAGTTAGCAGGTTAGTCATAGAGTGCCCTCCAGCATTTGGTAACAACTGCTTAAAAACATTAATTTATACCTGTCAACCTGGGGGATGCTGTTGGTCCTGCATCTCCTCCAATGCTGTGCTAGCACACATACACCCACTGAAAGGTGATCATTTTCCTGTGCATTTGCACACAAGTTCTTGACATAGTTTAGTGAGCTTGTGTCTTAAGTGGCAAAAAGCAAGGATAGAGTTTCTGTGTAGAAGTCTTGAGGCTTCTTAGAGGAGCAATGTGTGAATCAGCTCTGCTTGTCTTTCTTCTGTTCTGCTCAGTTTCCAATTATCACTCTTTCTAATCAGAACTGTTGTTGAATTTAACTTCATTTTAGGCACGGATGGGTTTACCAGAGGTCACCCTTGGGTTACTTCCAGCTGCTGAAGGCACTCAGCGACTACCCAGGCTAATTGGGGTACCAGCTGCTCTGGATATGATCACTACAGGTAAAGTACTGTGCCTTGGCCTTGCTCTGTGTGTAAGAATATGCACTGAGTCATTCCACCAGCTTGGTCTAAGAAACATTAATTTCTTTTACTTATGTAGCTGCTTGGGTTGAAATTCAGCTTTCTTCCATAAATGATGGGCTAAGAAAGGGTCATGCATGCTTCTGAGGCATGCAGTTAATAATGCATTTTATGTACCTGATAATGAACATCTTGGCTACAACAAAGTCATGCGATCAGATGGAAAAGAATAAAATCGCCTATCATGCCCTACTGTAGTCATCATATTTCTCTTTTTATCACAGGAAGACACGTTCCAGCAAGTGAAGCACTGAAGCTGGGCTTGGTTGATGAAGTTGTGGAAGAAAACACAACTGAAGCAGCAATTCGCTTGGCAAACAAAATGATTGGTGAGGAAAGAGTTGTAGCAACGCCAAGAAATAATTGGTGATGTTTCAGTGCTGGAAAGAGTCAGAACAAAGCCCACCAGTTTGTTCCAATTTACATGCTTCATTCATTGAGTTTTGGCATCCATACAAGATAGAATTAATTGCAGAATTTATTTTCTGTTGTCTGAAGTGAAAAATTCAGATGCTGAAAAGCTGCAGAAATTCAAGTGAGGATTTGGAGAGCAGATACATATCAAATCCTCTTGCTTCTTAATTATATATCCAAACTCTCATGCTTCTCTGGACTGCTGCACTCCACTGATTTTGGGGAGTATGTACTCCTTCCATTTATAGTTTTGGATCACAGCTGGTATTTGCATCTATTCTGGTTGCACCATCAATAATGGCTGATCAAAAAGAACTTTCACCCTCTAGTGGAGGGGCTCACACATCCTCAGCCCAGTTTAATGATCCAGGAGTCTGCAAGTGGCTCTGTCCTTGATTCTTTAGCTGCTGTGTAAGAAAATGGCCTGTGGAGATGGGAGGGATGAGGAGAGGTTTTTTCATCACCTTAAAAATAACAAAATTTAATTCACTTGAGTTAACACAGAAAGAGGAACATTCCTTGTGCAGCATGAGGAGCATCACCTTGAGAGAAAGTGGATAATTTTCTACTACTAATCTCCTCGTGCCTTTGGACACAGACTATTGACTTCCATCATGATTTTGTCTAGAGCTGTGTTAAAATGTGATGCACAAAAGGAAGTAAAACAAACTTTCTGCCTTGATTATGTGACCTTTATAGTCAATGCTTTTCCATGCTGGGGTGTTACTTCTGCTCCCACAGTTCACTACAAACAAGGCCGTTTTTTCTCTGCTAAAAGTTGAAGCAGCCTAAACTTTGTCCTAGATGACAGTGCACCATATTTTTAAGATAGTTCAATGAATGGGCTGTTCTTAAAGATCAGTGTCAGGGTCAAATTAACCCAAACAACAGTGTTCCCACTGATGTACCCTCTGGGCTTCTGAATGATGCCCTGCATAAGATCTATACCAGCACTGATGAGAGCAGAAGTGTACCATGAAATGACTAATAGATACATTGCTAGAAGTGGCAAACCAGCATTCTGGATTTCAACAAATGCTATGTGAAATTTAGATACTTTTATGCTTATTTCTTCTGTGACAGACATTATACAGTGGTTGACAGTTGTGAAAGTCAGCTTGACCTTAGAGAACCTCAGGAATGAATCACTGAGCACACTGTTCCACAGTGTAACTTGTTCTTTGGAACTTATGTCCACTACCACTACTGGTAAATTCTTCTTCTCTATCTTCACTGGAAATTGTCACTACTAAGAATTATTATTTTTTTTGAGAATGTATAAGCCTACAAGGATCCTACCTGGATGTCCAGCAAGTAACCTGTCCCAGCCCTACTCATTATTAGTGGTTGATCTTGTTTATTGCTGGTTTGAGTTACCCCAGTGAAAAGTAATGTCACTGAATGCGTTTCACATCACATTACACACCAACTCCAACAGGACTTTAAAAAAATGCTTTCAGACTCTTTCCAGCAGCTTTACTGGCATTTAAAGTATGTGCTCTTAACAGTGGAAATACTGACAAGTCAGCTAATCTTTATTTTCTGCATAGAAAACTTCTCGTTAGAACTTGCAGAAGACCATGAAAAGTTTTGATGCACCATTTAGATTCAGGCTGCCCAATGATTTGAAAGAATGGTGTGCCCAGCATCCATGTGTTCCTTTTGAGACATTTGTGGCTTTGGCCTTTGCCTAAAGTTAATACAATTCTCCTGCCACACAAAGGCAACCCAGTGCTCTTATTTCTCTGTATCAGGCACTAACTCAGGGCTGCAAGAGAGATGACAGCCTTGCATAGCTGATCTGGGTTTTGTTCACATTGAATTCTATTTTCAGGGAGCATTATTCAGATAATAAAACAAGAGACAGCTCTACACAAAAAAAAAGCCATCACAGAAGTCCACTGTCTTTGCATGGCATGCAGCATTTTATTTCTGATGAGATTTTTTTTTTTAAAACATGAAGCTAACAACTGCTGGCTTCGTACAGAGGAGTTTGGCTAAATAGTTTTGTCACTGATGGAATTTCTGTTCCTGAGAAGGCTCTACTACAGGATAAGTCTCAAAGAATCAATTCAGAAATTTTCTTCTAAAGCATTCTCAGCATTGAAGTTGCAGTATCTCATGGTAAGAGATCAGTCTCAAGTCACTGGCCTTACTGAAGCAAGTGTCCTTAATTATTGTCTCAATATGTAGTTGATAGAGCTACCTTTATGGTAGGTATGTTGGGAAAGCATCTTCAATGTATTTTTATGGATTATTCCTACTGAAGAACATGTTCAAAATGAGTCTGAAACATTCCCGAATAATTGGTTTTAGGAACACACAGGGGCAATTATAGAGTCCAAGTTAAATTTTTCACTGAAGAGCAGTGATTGTATATTGCAGCTAGGAAGCAACCATATGTTCCCAGCCTTCTTCAGGCAAAACAAAGCATCTTCACTTTTGAAGGCATTTTTTAGAAGGGATAGACAGGAGCTACATCCTTGGGAGGTAAGAATCACAGAATGTTAGGGGTTGGAAGGGACCTCGAAAGATCATCTAGTCCAAGCCCCCTGCCAGAGAGGAGAGTGTGCTTTCGTTAAATGTGCTTTATAATCGGGGCACTAATTCCAAGCTGCATTCCATAATTTGCCCACGTGATGGCAGCACAAATTGAACAATCGTCCTGGCCTGTGGCAGGGAGCAGCTTCCTGCTCATCCTGCCCACCGCTGGGCCGGCTGGAGGGGAGGATGGCTGCGGGTCCTCTGCACACAGAACTCTTTGAAGCTCTACCTTCATCTATAATCATCCCTTGCTTTCTGACCACACCTGCTGATTGACCTTTATCATCTTCTCAGAGCACAAAAGTATCAATGGCTTGCACCGAAGAGCCAAGAAAAATCAGGTCAATTTAGACTAGCTCAGGCCCCACGGGTATTAAACCCTGTGTGGAAAGATGACTGAGTTTCTGACTGTAAGCCAACAGGAGTAACTGTGGAGGAAGGATGTGTTTCTTCTGGGTCTCATAAAACCCAAAGGAGCAACAGATACTGCTGCTAGAAAATGACATGCTTTAAATGAGGACTGTTGGAGAAAGGCTTTCAGTTACAGTTGTAAGGACCCTTAGCGCATCATCTCTGGGAAGATGCACAATATAAACACATTTTAATCTCTCTCCAGGGCTCATGATTCTGGCTGCCAACTTCTTTAGGCAGAAGGTCTAGCAAAGTGCCCCTTTGACATAACCAGAAAAGATCGGTGAACAATTTGACAAACTGGACATGTCTCTGGCAGGCCTGAGCCCGCTGCAAGCCTGAAGATGTGGGGTAGAGTTTCAGCTCGCTCAGAAATTCCCAAGCAGTCCCCTGCACTCAGAAGACTGTTAGGGTAGTCCTGTGTCTTGCACCTGGAGTCCTGTGATATCCTGATATTTACAACTCTGGGGTGATTTTTTTCCTTTAAATATGACAATATTTGATACTGCATGCTTACATATTGCCTTTGCTGATATAAATTTTAGACTTTATCTATCCTTTGTGTCACCTGGACTACAAACCCTAGTAAAGCAAAGCAGGTATCTATGCCAGCTCCTGAGTACAGATGATGCTTTTCCCTGCAGCACTGATGTCTGATACTGTTCATGTTCTTGTGGCTTTGAGAAGTCAAGCCACAAGTGTCCCACACTGATCTCTTCTTCCCAGGTGTGGATTCAGATCACTTTTTCCTGTTCATGAATATACCCTTGATTCTTATTAGCATTGCAGAAGCAAAGGCACTGCATGGAGATGCTGCGGAAATACTTAGCAAAACCTATTTAGCTTACAGCTAAATAAGAGTTTTATTACAGGATCCCAAGGAGAGTTACTTTTCTTTTTTAAACCCATCATTATTTTCACTTACAAATACTATTTGCTATCTGAAGCCCAATCTTAAATGCTTCCCATGGTATTCCTTATTTACCAGTCCTTTGCACATCAGAGATGTCATATGAAGTCCCTTAATCTGCCCAGTCTTAAGTGGCCTTCCAGCCATCAGATCTGCTTTATGGGCCAAACCTGAGGTTTCCTCTTGTGATGAAATGAAACCCACTGTTCAAGTCCTAAATAAAGAACTGTGGATAAAGAGCATTTCTGGGTTAAAAACATACATTATGGAGAGAAAAAAGTTTCCAAAATAAAGGAACATTATTCTGACTAAATCCTGAAATAGTGGCAGAAAAACTATACTCACTGCCAATGTAAAAACATTTTTATGAGCTCTGTTTACAAGGGAAGCTACTTACACAGCAAGTATTTATCTTTTTTGTGTTCTTTAAAAGTTCTAATTAAAAAGCCTGATCTCCAAAGACCATTATTTTAGGAAATCAGTAACTTAACTCATCCTGGAAACCCCTATTTCTGTTTCCCTTAAACACTGCTTAGTCTTGGAGGAAGAGCTGGAGTCCTGTTCTTTGGGAAACCAGGATGGCAGTGCTGCCATTATTCCCGCTCCCAAGTCTTCTGTGGATGTACCAACACTTTCCTAGCTCAGACAAGATGAAGAAAAAGGGGAGCTGGACACAATATGCCACCTTTGAAGGAAGTGTGCTCCTGTGGTAGAGCTCATATAAGAGAAGCTAGGGCAACGAGACTATATACCAGAGAGCTTCTCAGCATAAGGTTCTCATTAGAGGGGGCTCACCAAACATCTGGCTTTGGTGGCAGTCCTGGATGCTTCTGGGACCAGCACGGCAGCCATCAATGCAGTAACATTGCTACACAATTGGTTACTGATCTGGATGTGGCTGTGATGACAAAAGGGTGTTTGTGAAAATGTTGGAATATTAAGGGAATACATCGTGAATTTCTGATCTTGTTCCTCCACCATCTTTGAGTGAAGAAAGCTGCCATTAATAGCATAGGAACAGCCCGAGTATTGCCAGATCAGAGATCTCCTAGCAGGCACCAGGGTTTATGCTTCTGAAGAGGATGGGGAGGATTTTGGCATCTGAAATGTAACCAACTCCTCTCAATTAATGGCCATTCTAGGTATCACCATAGCAACCTCTGTCTGTAATGAGCCTCATGTATTTGTGTGGCTGCTTGATTCACCCCTCGCTGACACAGAAGCATGAACTTTCCCTTGTTATTCATTTGCTCCCCAACTCATGCTGTGTGAGACATCCTCTTGGTTAGTCCTAAAGTGAATAGAAGGATTCCTGCTGTCAGGGAAGAACTGAAGTCAGGGTTTACTTCCCAGTCTCTCGCATAAATGCCTGGTTCAGGACTCTGGCTGGAATGCATCTGGCTAGCAAAGTCGACTGGGCACTGAGTACTAAACAATACTGGAGGAAACCTTTAGTACTGAGGCTTATAGAGTGAGCTATATGAACGTGGCAGCTGAGACTGTGGAGTAAGAGAACTGAAGAAGTCAAGGCGCTTTGTATTGCTGAGACAAGGAAGGAGAGAATTATGTCTCTGAAATTGAAATCTTGCTTTCCTGAAGTCTAAGAAGGGACTTGAAAAATTATAATTGTCAGAACAAACAGAATGCTAAAGAGAAATGTCAGACACTTTAGTTCTAGACACAGATCACTGTGCCATGCAAGCTCTAATGCAATGAGCTCAGGACAAAAAGTAGACTGCACTTGCAGTCTCTGTAGAAAGGGGTGAAAATCTGTAGTCTTCCAGATGTGGATGCTTTGTTCTTTAACTCTGCTTTTGTACCCCCAGGTCAGCCTTTGGGACCCCGCAGGCTCAGCCTGAAGCCAGTTCCAAAATTGCCCAACATGGAAGCGTTTCTCAGTGAGGCTCTTGTGAAGGTGAAGAAACAGGCCCATGGATCCCTGGCTCCAGAGCTGTGCTTCCAGGCAGTCAAAGCTGCCACAGAGCAGCCCTTTGCAGACGGAATCCGGAAGGAGCGAGAGCTGTTTGGAGTCCTGTTGAGTTCAGGCCAGGCTCAGGCACTGCAGTATGCTTTCTTTGCAGAGAGAGCAGTGCAGAAGTGGACAACACCCAGAGGAGCTTCATGGAAAAGTGCTTCCCCGCACCCCATCCGCAAAGCGGCTGTGATAGGTAAGGGAATGAAAAAGCTGTTGTGGTCGCTGACTGAGCAACTAACAGCAGACCTGAAGGAGAATGGGATGAGTATAATCAGGCTTTACTTATGGCAGAAGGCTGAGGTGGGATTCCCTAGCAATCACTCAAAGTCATTGGCACCTGTCACAGGCAAAGATACTCCACATCCAGAGGTGATATGCAAGGAGGCAAGTTGTCACTGCACTGGTAAGCACAGAAGTTCAGATGGCAAGTCACATCCCACTAAATTGTTACTTGATGCCTCCTGTTTTTGGAAGAATAACTTTCTCTCACTTCAGAGATGCTTCATCTGTGGACCTTAAGTAGTTCGTTCCCCTTTAAATACTGCTATGTTGAATCCTGGCTTTGTTCCACGCTGCAAGCAGGTTTGCATCAAATTCTCCTCCTCCTGGTCTAGTTCTGTACTGCAAGTGCATGTGCACAGATTCACTTAGGGATATATTAATACAAAAATGTTTTGACAGCTGTATTTTAAGAAGATTTCATCTCACTGGGATCCACTCCTGCCATTTTGTAGCCCAGCAAGATAATGCCTTCATTAATTTTTTATAAGAGCAATTTAAATAAAACATTTGATGCACTGCTGAGATTTTAAAAAAAAAGTATCTCTCAGCTCTGTCTGTTGATAGTAGCATTCAAAAAATGGTTAGACAAGTAATGGAGCACTTGGAAAACATCCATGCTGTTTCAGAGAAGCTCACCAGATCAACACTGCTTTTTCCTGGGTCCTTCTCAGGCCTTTGTGCTCCGTAATATGAGCTCTCTAAAAGCTCATTTCAGACCACAGAATCATTTTTTTTTTTTTTTTTAAGTTCTTTTCTCTTCTTTAGCTGCCATGCTATGTTTTTAATGAGAATTGTTTTTAAACATTGGTCCACAAACCTTGTGAGGAGGTTCCATGGCTGTTGTAGCATTCGGGTAAAGAAAGAGGCATGAATTCTTGCCAAGTGTATCACGTGACTTGAAGAGCACCCTACTTTGGACACATCTCAGGTCAGTCCTGCAATGGGGGCCTTGGCAGGAAGGGCTTGTGTTGAAGCATTGTAGGAATGATGAGGTGACAGGAATGAACGTTCTTTGCTATGTACTGATAAATCATGCCAAAAGAATACATTTGCAAAGTCCCAATCACAATGACAGTTTAGCCAGAAGGGCTGTTTAGATCTGATCTGCTTATTTTAGCACTGTAACTGAGCTAGAGGGAACTTTAGGCACAAATGTGATCTCTCTTTGAAAGTTTCCAGTAGAAACAATCTGTATCATATTTCAAAATGATCTGGCTGGGCTACATCTCCCTCCATTGAATTAAATATTTGCATCTCACCTCCACATAAGTTTCTGAATTCTGGCCTAAACTGCCCCAACCTCTACCCACAAGTTTCAGTGGTTTTGTAGCTGTTTACAGACAACACACAATTTTATTCTGCAAAAAGTATGGGTTAACCTAAGTGCTTTGATACTTCTGTTGTACAGCACAATCTGTCACACTCTGGTCATTTTCCTGACTCTGAACTTCCCCTAATTTTCCAACAGTTCATCAAGCATGCACGGCCAAAGTAGGAACAGTGTTCCAGGAGTAGTTATGCTACAGTCAGGTACACCAAGATGCTTCTTCCTTGCTCCTGCTTAGTATGCTCAAGGTAACAGCAAACTTGCATATTAACTATGTTCAACACATCCTGCTAACAGGAGCAGCTGCACCCCAGGGATGGGGAGCCAATGTCAACAACACCTCCCAGGGGGCCAGAGCCACAGAATCTTTGAGGCTTGAAGGCACCTCTGAATATCATCTTGTCCAGCCCATCTGTTCAAACAGGACCACCTAGAGCCAGTTGCCCAGGATGATGTCCAGACAGTTTTTTAATATCCCCAAGAATCAAGACTCTGCAACCTCTCTGGGCAACCTGTGCCAACGGCACAGGTCTCTCCCATAGTAAAAGAAAAAAAATAATTATGTTCAGATGGAACTTCCCATGTTTCTGTTTGTGGCCACTGCCTGTGATCCTGTCACCAGGGGCCAATGAAAAGAGTCTGGCTACATCTTCTTTACACCATCCCCTCAGGTATTCATATGCATCGGTGAGATTCCCCCCAAGCCTTCTCTAGACTGTGGCCACAGCTCTTTCAGCATTTCCTCATGAGACACACTCCAGTCCCTTAATCATCATAGTGGCCCTTCACTGAACTCACTCCAATAGCTCCATAGCACTCTTCTACTGGAGAGCCCAGAAATAGACACAGTACTCCAGGTATGATCTCACCACTGCTAGGTAGAAAAGCATCACCTCCCTCAACCTGCCAGCAGGTTGCAGCCCTGCAGCCCAGTATTCCATTAGCCCTCTTTGCTGCTTATAGTCAACTTGGTGTCCACCAGCAGTCCCAGCTCCTTTTCTGACAAGCTACTTTCCAGCCAGTCAGCCTCAGCATATACTGGTGCATAGGACTATTCCTCCTCATGTACAAGACATTGCACGTCCCCTTGCTGAACTTCATGAAGATCCTATCAGCACATTTCTCCCTCTGGATGGCAGCACAACCCATCTCTGCATTAGTTTTTTACAGTACCTGAGCAAGGCAAGCAGGGCAGTCCCAGACATCGTGGCCAGGATCTACTAGAAGTACAGATGATCAAACAATGTTCACATGATGTGCAGGTCCGAGGTAGAGCTGGGAAGCCAATCTGCAGCTTGAGATCTGGATCAACAGTGTCCATAGCCTGGCACAACCACAGTAAGACATCAGAACTCCTCCAGCATAGCTTGGGAAGGGAGTGAAGGCCTAGATCTGAGCTTTAATAAGGCTCCAAGGCCAATGGGCAGAGTGTGTTGGTGGAGGCTCCAGGTGGAGCTGCCCAGGCTCATCAGTGCTCATCAGTGCACACAGGGCCTGACACCAAGACTTTGAAAGCCTTTTCTGAATCACTGCTTCTATCAATACAGCCCCCATAGCTCACAGTTAAAGCTTGTTTTGTTCATGCTACTTGTTCATTTGATAGGTGACTTCTCCTATTTTGGAAGTTATTGATCACCTCCTTTTAATTCTGAATCCCACACCATATCGTCACTGCTTTCCATCACTTCTTTCTGCAACCCCACTGTGCTTTTTCTCCTTCCTCTGGAAGGTTTTCCTCCTGTTTTGCCTTTTGATATCAGTGAAATTGCAAGTTCATTAGAGACAGGTGTAGAACATGCCAACACAATTGTATTTTTTTTCTTTTAGGCTACAGCAACAAAAAGTCATTCTGCAGCCAGTCCTCATACAGTATCTAATAATTTCATATTCTTGATCTTAAGTACATTCTTGCAGCACAAGAAATAAAAATCTTAGGGACTATTTTTGAGAGACTGACACCTTTTAAAATCGTGCTGCTCATCCATATAAGTATTGAGTCCACCTAGGTGATCCAGAGCCTCTCTATTTTACTGCAGAGAGGAAGCAGTCAGAGCAAGACATTGAATCCATTTTGGATGGTCAGAAATCATGCAGACCCCATTTTCCAATAGAAAGTGCTGTGCTGTTTTACACACTAAAACTATGTTACATTACCCTGCTGCTTCCATCTTTTATTGCTGCACAATGGGAAGCTACTGAGAAGGTCACACTGACTTCTTCCTCCTTCAGTAACTTTCCTGTAGGCACAGAGGACCTACAGGGTAATGGAAGCAGTGCCACGAACGTCAAGGGAGTCTTGCTTTGTGGCTCCCTTGTCTGTCCACTATTTGCAGGAACTTGTTGGAGGAAGATGGCTTATCACTTGCTGACCATGTCTTAATGTAGATTCAACGTTAGGGATGATCTATCATTTTTGTGGGCATGCTTGATAGATAGCATTGCTGATGAACTTGCAACCACTCCTGTGCAATGCTGGCTTCCCATCAGCTGCCTTTGTCTGCAGTTTGCTCAATGAAAGACTGAGAAGTGAGAAACACCCAGCTCTGTGTGATCCATCCTGCTCTTGGCCTAGCTGTCCTTGGCTGTCTTCAACCACATGCAACGTCACCTATTTCATTTACTTGTGCTTGCTCTGAACTCTTGGCTCCCATCTCTCTCCACTCTCTCTGGTTCTTCATTACCCAGCAAAAGAGTTCTTCTCTGTCCTTTCTGCAGTCTTCCCATAGCCCCCTGCTTGCCTAAAGTATCACATTATTTCTGCTTGAAATTAACACCCTGAAACAGAGAAAGAGGCAGCTCCAGTCTGCTGCCGTCTGCCACCACCAATTGCTCATTGTTGTTTTTAACAGGAAAACTGGAACAGTCTTTGCATGTTTTTACCAATCTACAAAGTATTCTTTCCATTGCTCAGCATTTTAAAATCCAAATATTGATTACAGTTAGAATATTTTCCATTGATCTGTATTTCTCTAGTGTGTGTGACTGTATGTGAGTTGCTTTGTACATGCTTTGAGTTCATTTCTTTTGAAAATTGTTTTTAAAGTCCTTCAATTAATTTTGCATGATTTTTCATATTCTAAGTACCTCATGTGACAGATCAATAATTAACAGTCATTATTCGCTCAGCTTGCCCAGCAAATGGATTTGTCATATCCCTATTTGGCCTGAAACTACATGCATTGAAGTGTAGTTTTATTAACATGTCAAAGCTACATTTCACAATGAAAGACCAATCAACATGGCTAGATACAGTTCTTTGTCCTGAAGCAGATTTCAGTCTTCTTTTGAAAGATGTGCCTTGGGCATGAAAGATGGTGACACAGGTCTGAAAATTGTCCCCTACATGGAAAATGGAAATACAGGGTTTTTTCATGGTTAGAGGGAAGTGAGAGCACTACTGAGGAAGAAAACAAAACATACACTAGAAATTCTGGAGTTGTTTCTAGCAGTTTTTTGGTCCATGTGAGCTGAGTTGATCATACAACATTTCCCTTTCTGTTACAGCATGATTCCCTACCATTTTTTTCTGCTCTAATACATCCTTCCCCAAGATCACTCAGCTTTATAAAACTGAAAAAGGAAGTCCTCAAAAATGCTTATTTTTGTGCTAGATAGCCAAATCTCTCCTTAGTTTTATAGCCCGATTTTAGAAAATATTTCCAGGGGAGTCATGTTGTGCAAGCCTCTAATGTAACAAAACCCTTGGGGCTTTCATTAGTCTCTCTGCCAGCTTCATTAAACATCATTTCACTGAAGAGTTATGTAGTAAGTTGAGAGACAGCTTTTCTAGGTCAGAAACAAGCTTGGTAAGCTCATATCTTATCTATAAGCCTTCTTCTGTGGCCTAGAAAGTGAAGTACTACAAGCATGTATGCCTGTCTATCATGGGATGGACAAAAACTAGATGGGAGTATCATGCTACATGTGGACAAAAGCAAATGGGAATCAGCTAACACCACTGCAGAACTTCTCTTGAAAAGAAGGCTGCAGAACCTCGGCTCATGGAAGAGGTTTTGATTTAGGAAGAAGCAGTATGTTCATGTTGCAGGAGAACTGCTAAGATTTCAGTCATGAGACTGAAGGTGAGAGGGACAGGAGTTAATATGGCCCAGGCTGTGTGCATTATTTCTTTCTAGAGTTTGGAAATTCTAGGGAGAAACCCCAGATCTCCGCTCTGAAAAGGAAGAGACTTCAAGAGGGAGCCATGTCGGATTGCAAACACTTTAGCTTGATGTCTGATAGTGGATATGCCTGAGGTGCGCTGAGAAGAAAGTAGTTCTTGTAGCTCACCAGAGACAGGGGAAAAGCTGTCTCTCACTGTACCTGCTACCACATCCAAGGCTCCGAGTACTGAACACAGCGGGAGGAGCTATTTGTGTTTGGATTTTTTCAGTCAGCAAACCATGAACACTTAAATACTAAGAACTCATTCATGTTATTCTAGTTTTATTTTCAAATTAGTTTTTAGTAGTACTTGATTTTTAGAGAGCAAATCTAATTTCCTAGAAAAGAACTTCAGCATTTGCTTGGGATTGTAATGTTTTATAAGCAGGCTGCCAGATAGTGATGTCTGTAAAAACTATCTTCTTGTGGCTAAGAGGGGAATGTTTTAATTGTCTTGTGTGTACACAAGCTGAGGGTGGACAGGACGAAACCAAGGGTGTGTAGCTTGTAGGAAAAACATACTACTTTGTTTGACCTTGGTTGTTGGAACCTGTTTAAATGATGACATCATTTCAGCTCTTCTTTACAAAGCTGCTTTAGACAATTTTTTTTAATCCACTTGTTTCTGTTGATTTGTTTATCTGACTTTCATTTGTAAACCTGGGATTAAAAAAAATCATTTTTACAGAATTACAGTAAAGCTGTACTTTGTCTAGTTGTTGCTTTACTTAGGATATTAATAATCATCCCATTCAGATGCTTCGCACTTTTAAAGCTGGTAAAAATTGTGCTGGCCTTCTCTTAGCAGTTTGTATTAGCTTAGTCCAAAAAGCCTCTGTCATGGGGCAGCAAGATGATAAATAATGTGAGAGTGCAGTTTCATTTAATGTATTAGAGGGCAGAGGTGGTGGAAGGGCTCAAAAGGAAGGAAAGGATCAAGCCAGTAATCTCTACACTGGTATTCCTGGGAGTATGAGCTGATAGTAGCCCACCTGTGAAGCTTGGAGTTAAAAAATACAGCTTGAATAGCTTCTCAGTTACAGGAATCTGAGCAAGTGCTGCAACTGTGTGATTGGACAAGGAAGATTCTGTCTTCAAGAATCTTCAGAAGTTAGGAATGGCCTGTGCTGGAGGACTTGGAGAAGTTCTAACTCTTAAGCGATGCTGGTTTCCATAGGTATAAAACATTGCAGGGAGAAGACATGGATCAGATGGTCTGCACACACTGGAGTGAGTTCCGCTAGTATTTTGTAAGCTTGAGAGGGCATTAACTTGTCTTTATGCTACTGCTTTTAAAACATTCAGGCTTCCTGAAAGAGAGAATTCACTTTCATTTTTCCCAGTCTTCAGTTATTTTTTTCTACCTGTGCACTGGTCATTTTACGTAGGTTGCCACTTTTTATCCTGGAAACACAAAGGAAATGCTACTGTCAAGTGATTAATTTTAATATTTTCTATCCCTAGTCTCTGATTCTGTCTCACTTTTATCCCTAGGGCTGGGAACAATGGGCCGAGGCATTGTGACTTCTCTGGCTAAGGCCAAAGTACCTGTGGTAGCCCTGGAGCAGGACCTGGAGCATCTGAACACAGGAAGAAAAGCTGTGATGCTCCTTTTGGAACGTGAGGCTATGAAAATGGAGCGGGGTGACCAAACCCTGGATTTCCATAACCCTGCACATCTCCAGTTCACTGTGGACTTTGAGGTGCTGCGTGATGTAGATTTAGTCATTGAGGCCGTGTTTGAGAACATGGCACTAAAGAAGGAAATATTCCATAAGCTATCAAGAATCTGCAAACCTGGGGCCTTTTTGTGTACAAACACATCAGCCCTGAACATCGATGAAATAGCTTCTGCCACGAGCCACCCACAGCAGGTCATTGGCACACACTTCTTCTCCCCTGCTCATGTGATGAGACTATTAGAAATAATCTACGGCCATCACACCTCCCCCACCGCCATTGCCACTGCTATGCAGCTGGCCAAAGTGCTGAAAAAAGTTGGAGTGGTGGTAGGGAATTGTTTTGGGTTTGTTGGGAATCGAATGATGTTTCCGTACATACAACAGGCAGTTTTCCTTTTAGAGGAAGGAAGCAGACCAGAAGCAGTAGATCAGGTCCTTGAAGATTTTGGGTTTAAGATAGGGCCTTTCCGAATGTCTGATCTTGCCGGCCTGGATGTGGGCTGGAGGTCTAGAAAGGGCCAGGGCCTCACTGGGGCCTTACTACCTCCAGGAACACCTGCCCGCCAGCGGCACGGCCATCGCTACAGCCCACTGCCTGACCTTCTGTGTGAGAATGGGAGGTTTGGGCAGAAAACTGGAAAAGGCTGGTATCAGTACGAGAAGGCTGGCGGCAGGACAGCCAAGCCAGATCCGTGGCTTCACAACTTTCTGTCCCAGTACAGAGACACCCATCGCATCAAGACCCGCTTTATAGACCAGGAGGAAATCCTGGAGCGGTGTTTGTTTCCCCTCATCAGTGAAGGGTTTGACATCCTTGCTGAGGGAATAGCATCAGGCCCAGAACATCTGGATGTCATTTATATCAATGGCTATGGGTGGCCAAAGCACAGGGGTGGCCCCATGTTCTATGCTTCCACCGTTGGGCTCCCTCGCATTCTGGCTAAACTGCAGAAATACTCTGAGGCCCACCCTGATGTTCCTCAGCTACGGCCCAGTGCCTTTCTGAAAAAGCTGGTAGCTATGGGGAACCCTCCCCTCAAAGAGTGGATGTCCTACCTCAGGCAGCAGAGCAACAAGCTGTGATTTCGCTGGTGCCTGCTGTATACATTCAGTGGAGGCTGATCTCACCTAACAGGTGCTGTAATTGCACTGTCTTTCCCAATCAAAACCAAAGTGCTACAGGCTCATAAATAATGTCACTGACCTTCCTGGGCCCTTGCAGAGAATAACTTTGGCTGATGATTATCTAAATCCCCCTCTTGCTGCAGGTAACCACTGCCATCACCCACCCTGCCTTCTCAGCACCAGCCTCACCCACCTTCTTTCAACATTGCTGTGTTAAGGTCCATGTCATTTCTCTCTGCCTTCAGGTCTTCAAAGATGTACATCTCTCCCAGTCTGTCTGTGTGGAAGGGAGGGAGCAGCATCCACAGCCCAAAAAGCAAATCATGGTGGGAGGCAAGAGAGAGGTGATCGTAATTCACCCAAGACTCCCTGGATCTACCAGATCCTGCCTTAAATCTATGTCTTAGTTTGTTCAGATCTTTTCTGTGTCTCCACTGGATTCCCTATCCCAAAGACAGCCAGCTGGAGCCTGCTCCCTTCCTGCTTCTGGAGGAGAGATGGCACAAAGGGGTGCAGCCACCTTCAGGGGTAAAGTCAATTGAATTAGAGAGAGCAGGTTTGGCAGAGGCAGGTATCAATCATCCCTCATCCCTGCTGCAGAGATTCTAATGACAGAAAAGCCACAGATATATCGACCTGACTAGCCTGTCCTGTGGTGTTGGCTCATGATTGGCCTTCTGCATCCAGACTCCATCCTCCATTATCATTATCTCCACCTGGCTTTGTCCAAGCAGAAACATCTTCTGGCATCTCCTACGTGTGGCTATGTGTGGCCATCACTCCCCTATCTTGCCTGCCCACTGCTGCCAGGTCTTGGGGCTCTGCATGCTCTAATTGACCAGACTGAAACATGGCCTGGCACTTAATCAGGTTTTCACATGGGCAGAGGGCACTCTGAGAAGTGCATGGCTCAAAAGTTGTGCAGGCAGGAGCGTTGCTGCAGGGACGTGCCAGATCTCTAGCAGAGAGCAGAGCAGGGGGAGAGGGAGCCAAACTTGCTCCAGGCTTGATGCTTTGGGACAAAGTCTCCCATTTCTTTTATCTAGTGAATGTATCTTCCAGTCAGGTGTGGGGAATAGCTTGGTCTGGGGTCCCTTCTCAGATACAGTGGATCTCTAACTTTTGATTTTTATTTTAATAAAACTGCTTTGATTATCTAATGACACATTATGTGGTATCATATGGGATAGCAGAAAAAAAAAAGTGCTTGTTCTTTGGGTTTTCTCAGTTGTTTCTCTACATGGTAGAATTAAATAATTTCCCTGTTTGTGGAGGAAGTTATGTCTGAAAAGACTGCATGCTTCTTTTTTCCTAAATAGGTCATTTTTTGGCCTTTATCTACCCCTGTCCTTCAGTGGTTGAAGGTGCAAAACTGAGGGCAGGAAACTCCTCAGAAGTCACAAGCAAACCCATGTGTCTGGTTCCAGTGAGGGTTTTGCTCTGGGAAGACCAGAAAAAGAGCTAACTCTAGGCCCAGCAAGCTGCTACAGTTTCCCCCAAATCACTTGAGTGTCAGAGCTGAGAGCAACCCAGCATTTGCTCAAAGGTGAAGCACTGCTTCCATGCGAGCAGACTCCGCGTGACGTGTTACACAACAGCACTGGCTGGTGCTGGCGGCTGTCGTGTCATCCCCAGGACAGCTCTGGACATGATGCACTGCCTGGGCTAACATCCCCTCTCCTGCGCCTCGTGCCACCGTGTTCACCCGGACGGGAGATGAATCAGGAAAGGGCATTTCCCCTTGCGGCAGGAGCAGGCAGTGAAGGCGAGGGCATGTCCTTCCTCTGTAGGAGAGATGCTGGTCACAGGATATTGAGACCCACTGGCTTCTGCCCTGTGGCCAGAATGACTTCGCTGCGGCACTTTTGTGCTGGTGCATTTGAAGTGCCCATTCCCCTGCTCATCTCCCCTCACTGAGAACAGAGGCTGTTCACACTAGTCATGGCTCTCCTAACAGAAGTTCATTTGTAAATTCGTATCGACAGCATTGAACTGTCTGCTTTACATCCCAGCCATTGGTGACATTGCTGTTGCTGAGAGGTTGTGCTGAGAGGACTGGTGTGAGGCTCCCCGCAGCTGGCAGCAGAGCCTGGAGGCCCTGCCTCTGAACTGTTCTGCTCCCGGCAGGGCAAGAACACACCAAAGGGCAACCATGGATCCCTGGCCCCCGGCCCCACAGGGCAGTGGCCTGTGCTCAGCAGCCTGATTCAAAGCCCTTGGCATCTGCTTGACGTGCAATATAATCAGAAAGCACCAGTCTCTTCTGGGAGCCCTTTGGTAAGCGTTAACACAACAGCCTTGATAACTCCCAAATCAGCTCAAATATGCAGGGATACCAGAAATATGCCCATGAGTGAAATGTTTCTTCATTTAACAGTGAGAGAACATGGCCCCATGCAGAAGAGAACTTGGTAACCACTCAGTACAGGATTACTTTTCCCACCTGACTTTTTAAACCTCCTATTTTCACTCACAGAGACAGTATCTGTTAAAAGTATTTTCCAGGTAAAACCCTCCATGCTGGCAGAAAATGTTCCTGGTTCTGCTAACTTGTTTTAAGTCTGATGGTTCTAAGCTAGGTGAGTATAGCTGAGGTTGTACAGTTCCCCAGCACGGTGAGGCCGTGGCAACACAGCAAGCTGGCTCGAATCCATCCTTAATCTTTGGGCCCTGCTTCTACTTTCATGTGAGCGTCTGGCTTGGATCTGCACTTTCTGCACAGCAGGGACGCCTGCTTTCAGTGCTTAGGATATTCAGTTTCAGTCCTGAGAGTACCCATCATCTTCCGCATGCAGCTGCAGAATTGTTAGATGTCTTTAATTAAGTCGGTGAACTCTGCCAGTGCAGCAGATGCCTCCATTAACTGCTCAGCCACAGGCATTTTGCAAAACAGTAACGAAAGGGAGTGCACCAAAGGAGAGAATTGCTTTAGCTTTGATCAGCATCCCCTGCAGCACTGGGCCTTCAAAGGGAGGCAAAAAGCTCCCTGTCTGATGGTGTGCTAAGAAGTGCTGTCCTGCAGTGCATGTCTGAATTGAATGGGGTGTTTGAGCCTTGGCAGAAGCACCTCTACCCATTTCTGTAGGCCATAGTTCACCTTCCTTTGCTTTGTTGCTTTTTAACAGTCATCTTACAGCTGAGGCAGGGTCTGAGAGCAGCTCTAGAGGTGAAATGGTGGAGAGGGAGGGCTTCATGCCAGCAGGTAGAAGAGGCAGTTCTTCTTGGACTAGGGATCTCATGGGAGCTGAGCTGCATCCCCTGTTTGCTGCTGGTGGGCTCCAGGGAACCAGAGGATAACAAGACAGTGTCAAAGAAACACCTGACTTAGCAGTCAGTTTCTTTTACGCTTGCAAACAGCTGAGCAAGGTCCTGAATCTTTGCATATTTCAGTGGAATTTCAACAAAAGAAAGGCAGGTAAGCCTTGAGCAGTGAGGGATTCAGAGAATTCACTTTCCAGTGCAATTAACCCTGGAGGCAGTTAAAATCCACAGTTCTGTGAGGGTCCCTTGGTCCTGATGACCAGTGCCAAGTAAGGCTCAAAGACTCCTGCTCTGTGCAGCTGGGCACTCATCTTCTGCCCGGTTAGGCTGAGTTTAACAGGTCTTTGTCCCTGAGGAACAGTGTAAACCTCTCTGCCACCCTCAGCCAGCTCCAATTACTTTTGTCCCAGCAATCAAAACCAGCCCCAGAGATGTCCCTTTAGCCCAGTGAAAAGCTCTCCCTTGAGCTGTGCGTGACCAACCTGCAAGAGGGAGAGGTTGTAGCCTCAGCTTGCGCATCCCAGGATATACCAACATAAGCTGGGATGCAGTCATGTGTGCCCAGGGCTCACCTGGCACTGAGATGCTGCAGAAGGGAGTAGAATGATCCCCAGGACCATGTATGGGCAGAAAGGGCAGCAGCAGATGAGGTATGAGATGACTGCCCATGTGCCTTGCACTGAATGGGACTGGGTGTACTGTGGGTGAGCGTTCCAGCCCTACCACTCTGGCATCCAGCCCATCTGCCATGGCAATGCACTCGTCCCTGCTCCTAGCAACAAGGGAGGGTTCAGTTCAGAAGGGACCAGCAGGACCTTTTTGTGCAGCATCCATCATAACACAGGCCAGACACTTCCGTCAGTGAGCCCTGCACCATCCAGCCAATTAAACTTCATCCTCCAGCATCTTTGCTTTGGAGGGAAAGGTGTTGTGGGTGTGCAGTGGGGAGTATTGTGCCAATGCACATGGCAAACGGTTTGGCAGCCAGATCCAGGGACAGGGCAGTGCACAGAGTGGGGGCTGCTCACCCATACGTGCTGTTTTGGTGGGTCTCAGTCTTGTGCCTGGCTTGGCACCAGTGCAAGCCATGAAACGTCCCAGGGCCAGCAGCGCTGCAGGGAGCTGGTCTGTGCTATAAATCAGGGCTGATGGTCACAGGTTGTTCAAAGTCTCAGTGCAACTCTCTGCTCTGCAGTATGACCCATATCCCTTGTTTTTACCCATAAAGCACAGATTTGATCACAGATCTGCAGATTGGTTGGGTTTAAGCTCTTTTTTTTTTTTTTTTTTTTTTTGCCAAGAAGCAAATAATTGTCTCAGCACATCTTCAGGAGGCTGTACAGCATGGGGACACCTCTGAGATCTATCTCAAGGACAAACCCCAAAGGAACTGTCTGGGAATATTCTGAACAACACAGAAAAATAGTATTTTTTTACTATTTCTGACAAAGAGCTATTGGGTACTGCACAAAGGGTAAATGACTATGAAAATGAGCAGTTTGATTTTTGTTCTAACAGAAATCTGACTATTTTAGTACTGAGCAAGGGGAGAATAAAAACAGAATTTACCTTCAAACATGTCAGGGAAACAAACCCATCACTACACTTAGGAAACCAAATAATGTAGCCACTGCTCAAGATAAATACAAACTTAATTTTTGGCCTAAAAATATGATTGTTGGGAAATAACAATCCACTTCCATATTGTTATTAACCAAAATTTTATCTACTGATTTTTTTTACAAAATGGAAGATAAACTTTCTCAGTGTTCTAAAAATCACTGCATGCTTAGAAAGAAATGGTTTTCCTGATTAGATGACCTGAGAATAAGTAGCATGAAGAATAAAACATGAACAAGAACCGCCTGTGCCACGTGTGCAAGCAGCTCAGGTCTCCTGCTCCATTGACTCTGACGCTGCAGGGACGACCTGTGTCCACCTGTGTCATAAAACAGCCAAGGGCCACACACTTGAAACACCCCACATCACTTGTGCCTGGGTCACATAATCAAGCCTGTTTGTCTCTCTCTCACACTCCTTGGAGGCTGCCGCCCAGATGCGAGGGTGCCTGGATCCCATTTAATAAGCCCAGGTTATTAAATAATAAGCTCCAGAGAGGAGCTCCGCACACCCTGTCACGGCAGAGGTGAGAGGGATGCTCCGGGGAGCCGGCTGGCCTGGGAGCGCCTGGCACCGCGGGCCCGCTGGCATTGCTCACCTCTGCTGGAAGCCAGGATGCTCACGCGCGTGTGCTCCTGCCTCTACAAGATGCCTTTGAAAACCAGTTAAACCCCATAACGGGCCAAAATCTACGGCAAGCGCCCTTGCGCGCAGCCCCCGGCACGGCAGAGCCGCAGTTGCGCAGGGCAGCCCGAGGGGTGCCCGACCCCCGGCCAGACCGGCCTCGGGACGCCGCGAGCGATCACCTTGCTCCCGGAGCGGCTTTGTCCTCGCTTCGCCGCCACACTCCCGGGTCTGCGAACCCGCCTCCCGGCTGCGGGCGGCCGGCGGGGGCCGGGACAGCGGGAGGTGCTGAAGGACGGGCGGTCGGGGCGGCAGCCCGCCGGCCAGGGGCGGGG
>WTSP01016972.1:0-18199 GCA_025331215.1 Actenoides lindsayi
TGAAGGATTACCCAGAATGCAAAAAAAAGAATAAAATAAAATAAAATAAAATAAAATAAAATAAAATAAAATAAAATAAAATAAAATAAATAATTTGATGGCTTGATTTCACAGGGAAATGAAGCTATTTCAAACAGCAACAGCTTCAGTACTGAACTGTCTATGGGAGAGGGCTACTGTTATTAAAATGAGTAAACATTTCTCCTTCACTCTTTCCTGTTTTGTTCTACCGTATTTCAACAAAGTGGTTTTTTCTTCTTCTTCTTTTTTTTTTTTTTTTAAGGGAGAAAATTCTAGCCTGCTGCTGAACAGCACACACAAACTCAATCCCTTACAGAGGGCATGTAGGCAGCTTCAGGAGTGTGCACGATAATCCATTTACAGCAAATGCCACAGTCACGGCACTTAAATGCCATTTCAAGGAGGGACAAAGTTCGCATCACAGTTCCAGTGTTTCTTTTTCCCTGCCTTCCTTTCAAGCTGACTTAGCTTCTCAGGTGTCTCTTGGGCTTTTATCGCTCCTTCTGCTATCACGGGAGATTCTGAATAGAGATGAGACTGAACTATTTTTAGATAGTAAGTAGATCAGTGCAAAACTCAGCTACTTCTTGTCGCAGGGTTTCATGCAGTCTTCTGGCTTTTGATTTAGTTGATCTTGCGCGCTCTGAGTTACGCTTTGAAATTTTTGTTCAGATAAATCCAAAAATTCAAAGCAAAATTCATCTGAAAGTGGCAATACCCTCTTGCCATTGCAGAGAGGCTGCATGAAAGAGGCAGTTGTAATTGATTTCAGTATCGGAACACAAAAGCACGGTCCAGACTCGGTTCGCTATAAAATTTCACCAAGCGCTACCTTAATCTAGCCCAAAATTTGAGGGTTTAGCTCCGGGACATATTGATCATTGGACTCAACATGTAACTTTTTTTGCTTAAAAAGACTACTGAATTTTTATAAGGAAAATATCACATCATTTAAATTTTCAGATGAGGGGAAACAGAGAATTCCCTGTTTCCCAACAGGGTTTTGAACTTAACCAAGACATGGCAGGACCTCTGTGTCTTCTGTAATTGGCATTTCCACTTGTTGTTCATGGCACTGCACTGAATTTAAATTCTGTCCCTCGATATTCGGCCCTAAGAAAAATCCTGAAGCATCAGAATTACCCCGCTTGGTTTCTTTAAGCAGGGCTTTTAACTGAGTGCTCCATTTCCTTTTGAGACACCACGACTACTCTTTGTCTTTAGCCTCAGGTGAAGCACTACCTGATTTTTTTCATGCATGTTTGCAAGTGGGTCAGCTCCAGCTAATCTAATGCCTTTCCATGCCTCTTCCCGTGCCGCAGCTCTTCCCTTGCTCTTCCCCAAGCTGCGTGGTGCCTCCTCAGACCCGTGGGGATGAAATGCATGCTACATTGCCAGCCAATTCTAAGGCTGGCAAGCACCTTCATCTGTTTGAAGGCAGCTCACACCCTCTGCAGCAATCTGCACAAGTTCAGTGGCAGGCTGATGCCAGGGGTCTCCAATGCTTCTGGAACTCACTCGTGACTCAAGGGACAGGTTTCTGACAGCATGCTCTGGGTTTGCCTGAGTCTGAGTACTCTGTCACAGTAGTGCACTCATTCAGTATGGGGAATGGTGAATAACAGCAGCAGTTATTAAGTACCATTTTCAGAGTAACCTCCATTTACCAGGTCAGGTCCCCAACAAATGAATAAAAATAACAGAGATGAAGTAAACGTTTTTGCTTGAAAGGCTGAGCTAATGCTCAACCCAGCTTGCTTCCTTACAGCAATTATTGTCATTTAAGAGCATAATCCAGTTTTACTTTGGAAGAATGCTCTCAACAAAGACTCATCTTAGCAGAGCTGCCTGGGAGGCTTGCAGAGTTCAGCTGAGTTTGACTGTGTTCTGATCTGAGCCTGACAACCAACGTTCTCTAACTGCCACATGGCAAATGCATCCTGTCTACATCATGATGCTCCAACTGAAAACACCCAGCCCACTCAAGCCTGCACAAATGTTCTGGAAATTAGAGAGAAAAATTATTCTTGGACAAGATTTGACCATATTACACTTTTTCATAGAAATCATTGAGTTTACAGAAAATTCTGTGCTCTTGAGAAGTCAAAACTTTAAGGCCACGCATGTGACCATTCAGTGTTCACAAAGTAGAAAAAAAAAAGCTATAATCATGCACACTCCTCAGACACTGCAGAATTTATTCCAACCTGTAAAGATGCACTGGTCATCTGCATCATTTAATCTGCTGTAAATTCTTTCTGCTCAACAAACACAGCCATATGGAGCTCCATAAAAATGTAGAAAATTCTAGGCTAATACCAAAGCTGTGAACCTTCATCACTTTCCAAAACCTCAGAAACAGCATGCTAGATTTTTTTTTAAAAGATAAAATTAAAAATAAGCTAGCCAATCCTTTGAAAGTACGTGGGCTTACAGCTAATGTGTCACTTTAACCTTACACTTAATAAAAATACCAGCCTCCTGGCTTCTCCTCTTTGAATAGAGAAAACATTCATGGAATAAGAGGTCCATTTCTCTTACATATGACTTGGCAGGCTTCTTGGCTTATGAAGAGACTTCAGGAAAAGCACAGAGCCTAAACCTCATGTATCACGTAGTAAATAACACTGTTATATCTATCTATCATATTCTATTCTTATATATTTAGGATTCTGGTCTCTTTCTGTGTTTTGATTGCCATAGGTCTAAGGAAAAAAACCATCTGCTGAGAACTCTGTATTCTGCATCTAACTGGAGATAACCATGGTTACAGTGCCAAGTGCTAAGCATGAAATTGCAGGCTTTAGATGCAGCAAAAATGATATATTGGCACTCTGGCAGACACAGACACATCTGCACCAGATCCCATATTTGTGTACTAAGAGCAGACTGTTTACAAGATAAGGTGACTGACATTCTTAATTACAGATGCATACCTCTAGATAAAAGAAGATTATTATTTGCATAGCCTGATTGCTTACTCGACTATTATACAGTGCTAGAGCTAATAAGAAGGTTTTAATAACTTTGAGACCAAGAGGTAATTTTTTTTCTTTTGTTTTTTTTTTGTTTTGGTTTGTGTTGTTTTTTGGAATTTTTTTTGGTTGGTGGGTTGGTTTTTTTGGTGGAAGGCACATGATACAGCTTCTTGCAAGTGAGATCTCTCCCTGTTTCTCTCTCTACGTATATAATTTTACATTAACTGGATGCACATAATCATGCATACACTTCCACACCCTGGGAAAGGAGAAAGTGCAAGACACACTCAGGTTCAGGACTCAAAGCAGAAAGGATTCTTGGAATTCTTCTCATCACTTGAGAGAGATTGTCATGTTGTAATTTAAAACAGGTTTGTTATCACTTATAAATTAATTCTTTGGATGTGACAATTCCAAAAGGAAAAAAAAAAAAAAGAAAAAAATTAGAGAGACAGGAGGAGGATTGGTTTAGGTTCTTTTCCCTAATTCTTTCCTGCAGCATTTTGCTAATGAGAGACACAGTAAAATTACATCACTCATGCATTATTTAACAACATGCCCTCTGGAATTTCTACAGCTTGAGCTTAGATGACTCATGAGCTTGAAATCAGGGCAGCCTTAGGCATTTTAGGTTTCAGAACATACAGAAACTGTGTACATGCTTTTCTATGTCCATTATTTTTCAATAACTAGATTCTATTTTTTTTTTTTTCAGCTTGAACTAGCTGTGGAAATGAATATGTCTGTGGAATGACAGTTGCAGAAAAGTGATCTGAACACAATGACTGATTTTCCACACTAAAATGTGGTGTTCAGGTAAATTCCTGAAAGTCAGAAGCAGAAATCTTCACCTTGGCAAAAATCATTATGATTTAACGAACAAGAAAATTTGGCAATTTAAGAGAGAAAATTTGCCCAACTAGGCTAGAAAATAACAGTGTCAAATATGTATGTCATCTTGTTTACAGAGTCAGAAATTCACCTATTAATGCACATCCTCCAAAATGCAGACCTGCATCAGTTATTACGTTACTAGCAGACAAACAGCAGTGAGTTTGCCACCACTAGCAGCCTGTTGTTTTCCTGGTAGGTGTGTTCTCAGGGCAAGCTTGGATGCTTTATCAACTAAACTATGAAGGATGCTTCTGAAGCTAATGGCAAAATTAGATTCCCCAGCTGACAGTCTTTAAGTTCAGATTCTAAGAAAACTGATGGTAAAATGCAGCATAATATTCAGTGAGGTCTCTGCCTCATAATCACATCTCAGATGATCCACCCACAAGCAGGACAGCTTGATAAAAGATTAGTGACACGTGAAAAAAAAGCGAAAAACATTTAAAAAAAATTAAGCACTGCAGGTTGCCTTTGCTCAGTGTAGTGTCAGAGTGCTTTCCCTCCAGAAAGTGGCCTGCAAAAAAGATGGTTGATCCACTACAAAAGGAATTTCCTTCTTGCAGTTCTGTTCATTTGGAAAGATGTCTCCAGAACCGATCCAAACTGCTGACTGCAAAGGGTGACAACCCTCACACAAGCAGGCCAGGTTCTGTGGAGCACAGCTTCTTTCTGCTGTCTAAAGTCTGAGGGTGCAGTGGGAATTGGGGAACCCCAAAAAAATTTACTCCTCTCCAGTGATTTCATGTTTCTTTACTGAAAGATAGGCAGCTCACATCGCCAACGGGGTTACAGTACCAAGGCTATCTTGACTTGGGCAGTGGAAAGACATGGCCAGGGACAAGACTCTGTGACACAGCCAGTCCCTTGTAATTCTGTTGCTCCTTTAATAAGGCAATGTTAAGATCTCTCTCATTTTCCCTTCTCAAGTTCATTAGAATTATCTTAACCTCTCACTACTTCACTCTGTCAACATTGGCTTTATCTTTATTACAATAAAAGCAATGGGCCTTTATCCTGCCATTTGTTTGTGTAGGACAGTTCATCCTGTTTACCTGTTCTGACGGCTGTTTTTCTGGCAGACTGTTCTTTCAGAGTTTATCCAGCCAGCTGGACATTCGTCTTGGGTCCAGCTCTCTGACTGAATTGTCATTGCCATGAGGCACTCCTGCAATGTAAACAATACCTAATCATTCACCCTGCTCAAGGCCGGTGGGTGACTGCAAATACAAAATCAATACAATAAACAGAGGAGGAACAGCAGGGCGTAAAGCTGCAAAGATATATGCAAATGATTGCCAGACTCTTAAACTTCAATGAGATGCTTTCTTATGAGGCACTGAAGTTGTGCGTGTATAGGAGGAGAGAAGGCTGTAGACTGCAGAACAATAGAAACCCCAGAGTACTGGCAGATCAACAAGAAATAATTAGAGAGAAATATGCAAATTAAATAATTAAAAAAAAATAATTCCATATTGCTCAAAGTTGTGCTTATAGAGAGAAATACATATGCTTTCAGAATTCTAAATAGACACATGAAAAGATCTGTTTTCCTACAGTAAATTACCCCCCAAATTGAAGCAATTTCTAACTTCTCACACTTCTGGACCCTTTGACAGTCAGTGACATACAGACTAGTGACAGAACCAAGTGAATACAAAGATCTGGAACTGCTGCCATCCTAACCACAACACTAACTGCTGGCCAGGAATCACAGTGCACCACACCACCTTTCCCAAAGGCTACAACAGCAGCACAGGGTGATCATAGAGCAGAACCGATGAGCTTTTCATGTAACTGTCACTAAGGAAGACACGTTCCAGAGGCAGAACCAGTGCAGCCAGTTCCACAGTCCCTCTCAGGGAGCACTGCCTTGGGCATATCAGATGCAAGCTGCAGGCAGGCAGGACTTGTTGCATGCAGCCTGTAGGTTAGGACACCATTCAAGAATTAACATCTTACTATTTGTCTTCTTTCAGTCCTTCTCCTGGAGCCACAGCGTCTGTTCTGGTGACTTTCCAATATCTTTGACTTCTCAAGCCGTTCTGCAATGAGATAATAAGACAGGCACACTCTCACTAACCCAGGAGTAATTCCTTTTTCATAAGGATATTCATAGATTTTTCTATTAGTACAGAAGAAAACACCTTTATTAGTCAGCAGCGTGCATTATCTGCAGATAAAGACAAGTTTACTTCAGATCTTTCATTTGCTGAATACCTTGGTATCTGAACTTTGCCACTTCCCACTCCCTCTCCCCCTGCAGTTCCCATCACTGTCAAGGTCCCAAGAACACAAGCACAGGAATTTTCTCTATTCAGAGCCACCTCAGAATGGAACCCTCACACTAGGGATGTCTGTGGATTGCTTCTTAGGAATGGTATTTTAAAGGGGCATAATACAAACATCTCATGGTAACTCAGAAGCTGGCAACTCTGTAGTGCCAAAACATACCTTCCTCAGTGCAATCTAAGTGGGATAAATACAGAGTCTTTTGGATTACACCCTTGTCTTCCCTTTTTATCTTACCACAGCTTTCTTCCTTTACCACCTCCACATCCTCTGTCTCCTCTTCTGGATAACTTGACCTTGAATAGCCCCAAAATTTAGCTCTGTTGCATCTTTCAAATAGTAGGTCTTAAAAGCCATCTCTCCTGGCAAGTTCCTTTCTCATACACAGTCATCTTACTCTCTGTCTAATTTGCTGTTCATTGTTTCTGTTTTCCAGCCTTTTAACTTCTCAAGAAGCCAGCAAAGGTCCAAGCACCAGAGGATTTATTTTTTTTTTCCCCCTCCGATCTATCTGTGCCATGTTTTTCATATGTGAACTCCAGACCACTTCTCCTCAGGGCTTCCTTCATGGCTCTCCTCCTATTTTTTTCTTCTGACCCTGAATATTGTCAGAGCATTGCATGAGGTGCAGAGGTTGAGACTTCCCTCTTTCCCGTGCAAGGACAAATTACAGGCCCCGAGAGAAAATGGAGTTTCACTGGTACAAAATGTCCATGGCGAGTTTCTTGTCATGGCAGAGGAAGTCTCGGACTTCCCTGGGTTATATGAACAATATCACACCTTATTTTTCAGGTCAGCAACTATACTGGATGTATGTGCTCGCCCTAAATGGGTAGGGAGTAACCAGACATGGAAAAGATTGCAGAGGGATTGCCTGCAGTGAAAGAAAACCAAGGGGAAATTTTGGAAGAGAACTGTGCTCTTAACAGAGTTAGATTTTTTACAAATATGTCACAGAACAGCAACTAAATGCTTTTTCTGGGGTCCCCCCCCTTTTTTTTTCTTCTTCTACTCCATCCTTAAAACTCACTGGCAATTAGAAGGTCGATTTATTTTTTTTATTTATCCTCGCACCAAATTCTGTGCATGAAACAAAACATTGCTGGGCAAAGACATAATGAAATTACAGTTCCTGTCTGCAGAAGCTTATCATCATCTGCAAGTTTTAAAGAAAAAAGGCAACAGATACCAAAATAACAAGACATCTGCTGTCAACATTGTAAGCAAAAGTATCAGAAGCAGACACAGACACATTTTTACGGTGTTTTCCAGGGCATCACTGCCAGGTAACTTTCAAAGAGATATTTAAAGGAAAACTTCTTTACCTGTATTTATAAAGAGGTCTTTCAAATGACAATAGGAGAGAGGGGAAAAATGCTTGTCAGAAAATGTAACTAGTCAATGACAGTAGCTGATATCCTAGGCCAGTGAAAGGTAGGACTTGACCTCCCAGTACTGCCTAGATGATAGATTGGATGTGGACAGACCGTGACGGCTTTTGGGTTTGAGGATTCGTGTCACATCCATCCACTAGTACCAAAGCATCTTCCCTCTCCAGCTCTGCCTGTATACTCGAGCATTTGTATCACTGTATCTGTTTAAATTAATTTGTTAGCTCCTACAGATCCTCCCACATGTTTGCAAAGTTTAATGGGCACCTTTGATACCATAAAAATCATACAAAACCATAAAATACCAAGCTATTTAGTTTTTTATCACTAAGTGCTTCCTTCAGGTCCTATTGTAAGTACCTCCTTTCCACAGTGTTTAGTGCTGATTGTATAGGAAGTCAACTTAAAAAAAATAAATTACTTGGAATAGTTTTCAGTTGGCGAAGTCATCAGTGTGAGTAAAAGCAGTAAACTGAAATCTTCTGGCTTTGATGGTTCTGAGATGTGCTTCTCAAAAACTGACCTAGTGGTTTCACCACTTTTACTATTTCCCTTGTTTAAGGGGCATCTACTGCCACTGACTTTTCCACAGAGTTCAGGGTTAATTTTAACAGTTCTTCCTCTTTGATCAGTGGCAGACTATGGCCAAGTGCAAGATAGAGATTATGGCAGAAAGCAGCTGAGCCAATTTACTGCTTCCTCCGGGTCAGCTCTGTTCTGTGGAACTTCACAACCTCTACCAGTAAACCAGTTCAGCCTGAAAGAAAGATTTCTCTTCCTTAATTAAATGAAACAGAACTGTTTGGAGCAAATGGCTATGACAAGGTTATTTTTCTTGCCCTCTCCTTAAAGATGAGTTTTCCCTTGCATGGTCCTATTCTGCACACCTTACTATGTGTATACTTAACCTTTTTTGCTCTTCCATTTCCCCCAGAAAATCATGCACCATGCCCAGAAGAGTGTGGAGTCCCATTCCATAGTTCAATGAATTAAAAAAAAACACTGGAAAATAGTGTCTTATGTGTTCAGTCTTCTTGTACCACACAAGATTTTAAGGATTTACTCTGGGCAAAATGAAAATAACCTATGAGGATATAAGATTTTTGCACTCTTTAAAAAGAAAGGAAGCCCCCCCAACAGTTAATCTGATTAAGCAGAAAAGAATCAGGAAATCTAGCTGGCCAAATATCCATGTTGTATACAGGAATAGAATCTTTACTCTTTGGGTTAGGTAGATACCCCTATGGGCACTACATACTGTACATTAAAGTCAAATAAATGGACAGAGTTTTTTCAATCACAGGGACAAAAAGGCTCATGACAAAGTGGGGGACAAAAAAAAAAAAAAAGTCAGCAAAGTTTTGTTTCCCTTGATGCGCTCTGCTTTGAAGACTTCTGTGAACAGTATTCAATAAATAGATTGACTGAGTTATATCAACATAATAATCAATAATAAGCCTATGTTATTCAAGCTGGTTATGTAGTCAAACCCAAATTGTTATAACTAAACAAAAATCCTGGACTTTCAGTAGGTAATTTTAAAGCAGTCTTATCTACTTGGAATTTTTTTGAATTTCATTGACCAATTACCTAAGGTTACTACACATATATGACTATGGGAGAACTCTGGGTTTTCAAAAAACATATTCTATGCAGCATGCCTAAATATTTTGGCCGGCGCCACAAATGCACTTTAATCCTCAATAACCTGATGTTTGATTTTCAGCTCATTTGCAGTGATGTAAATCAAGAGGAAAAAGCAAGTGCAGTCAGGATGAAATTACAAGCAAGCGTACGTTGTGTCAAGACCATTTACAAGCCTGTAAAAAAAAAATGTAACCTTGAACTGATTTTTCAGAATTCTCTCGGGGAAAGTTTAATAGAAATATTTCAAAGAGTTATATTCCTCTGGATTTTCACACTCCCCCATACTGAGACAAGTGTTGACTTATTCTAAAAGAGCGTGGAACCTGTTCTCCATTGGGAGACAAAGAGAAAATAAAATAAAGAGAACGTTGTGTGTGTTCTTATTTAGGTCAACCCATGCCAAAGGTGACCAAAACAGACTGGCAGGCAGTCTAGGTTGTCTCAGGTAAGCCAAATAACTGCAAATATAACTGAAACACTCCAGACCAGTAGGAAATTCAGCAGCACCCTTGTTGTTCTTCCAAATGTAATGAACAGTAATAAAAAGTTTGAGGATAGAGCATCAGGGTTGATTTGCCACAAAGTTTTTGTTTGGCTATTTCGACATGAATTACTAGATGCTCTTTACTTCAGCCAAACCATTTGTGCACACGCAGCATGGACTGTTTTGCAGGTACAAGCATTCACCTTTCTGAGGAGGTTCCAAGATTCACCACTTTCTGAGCGTGCAGCCAAGAGTGATCCGTTCTCTAATGCTGGTAGTCATGGATCCACGAAAGATACGTAGCTGACGTTTCAACACTGGCCGTTCTCCTTTTGGGGGCACATTTTGGGAGGTATGGAGGAACCCAGAAATGAAGAACCCATTATGGTGAAAATCTTTGTGGGACTAAAGGAAAAAAGCCTGGCATGATGAAGGAGAGTTTACAGCAGACAGGTTAGCAGTTGTCTTTATACTTCTGCTGGAAAAGTGGTTCTTCAGTTGGAGAACATCAAGCTGAGACAGGACTCCAGGAAGCAAGGGAGAGAGTTAATCAGAAAAGCTAAAGACAGATTAGAAATTATCTGAAGATGAGCACTGCAGTAAGTTGAAAGAAAAAGATAAACTGTAATGCCTGTGCATTCATCATCCTGTTTTGGGAAACCAGCTCCTACCAAGCACTCTGAGCGTGACTTTTATGTATGCCTCCCCGTTCTGAATACACCTGGCCAGAACTGCTGCTGGCATAAATCAGCCTGACTTCCATGGAGCAACACCAAATTACAGCAAGTGTGGATCTGGCCCCATGGAAATACCGTATGAGCCTTTTGTGGCATTATGCTAGTTCTGAAATCAATACTTCATTTATCTTCTGTCCCTGATACAATACCACTCCTGCTGTAATTGTGTTGCTTTGAGCCTGCTGAACGTAGCAGTATTATGGGACTGAGGCATACTTTCATTTGCCAGAGAGCACTCATTTTTCAAAGCAGTTCTCCCAAAGCTTTTTATTTGTTCCATACGCCACCTAATATTCTTCCAGTTTCCTCTCACAAGCAAGTTGGTCCCATTAAAGGTAGCAGAGCTCCGAGACCTGACCCTGCTCTGTTCTCCAGCTGACACATCTTCATTTTCCCAAGCACAGTGTCTAATTTCAACCAGCTGTTTATCCATTCCCATGTCCTACCCCGTGTCACTGTTCCAATAGGCAAAGTCAACTGCTGTCACTTACCCTTCCCATTTATTCTGCACTAATCAGGAAGGGGATATGCACTGGATTCCATTTGCCAAGAAATAAAAAGCAAAGAACTACGTACAAAAATAACTAAAAAGGTTGAAAGCCAGGAGCACACAGTCTTTTGGCTACACTGATATCACTGACAATGAACCTGAGCACAAAATCCAGTAAAGAGAATTGGGAAGATAAAAGATCCAATACATATTAGCACAGTTAAAAAACGTAGAAACAAATTAATGCTAACGAAGGAACTGACAGTGTGCACCAACAGAAGAACTGAGAGCGTATCGTTCATCTCAGAAGCCTCCCCACTGCCTCCTTTTGAAACTGAATCAAGAATAGCTTCTAATAGCTCACTGAAGAGCTCTGAGTCACCTTGCAGAATCCATCCACCTCCACCCACCATTTTTTAAGGGATTTTAGGCTTCTACCTTCTTCCTCATAGCTGTATATAAGTTTGGATGCCATACAAATATCCCATTGCAATATTAGACTTTTAGCCATTGAGAGCTTTGTATACTCCTGTTCCTTTTCTGAATCTTTTAATTCCTCTTCTTACCTTGAGTGTGAAGAGTAAGAGACATAAATAAGCCACAAAGCGTGGCTAGGGGATTGGTACCAGTAAAACCAAAAGGGACAATTACTTAAGCAAACTGGGAAAGAATAAGTGCTCCAACCCACGTGTATATCTATCAAAGTACTAAAATCTTGTGTAGATATACAACATAAAATCTAACCACTGAATAGAGGTTTCCTAAATGCTGTTTATACAGAAATCCTATTACAGATGCAATTAAATTAGCCAGAAAAAAAGAGATCTGAATTCCAATTAGCAGCTGCAACTAGGGTGACGATCGATTTTGTGCAAATGCCTGTCACTGTGGTGACACACAATTACCAATTAATAAATGCAACGTATCTGATTCACTTTGCACCAGCTACAAAAGTTGGGGGAAGCATCTCCTGTTCTGTGAAATACCTAAAGGGACGACTTCTTGGCTCTCTGCAAGCACTGTTACTAACCCTAAAACGTGCCAATGCTCTGAAGCCCCACTGGAACTATCAGGACATGGTTGGCTACGTGCCAGCCCAGAGCATTCACTGGTAGACTTTGCCTCTCAAAAAGAAAAATCAAATGATTTCTGCGAGTCGAGTCATGCTGGAAGGTGATCTTGGCCCAGGTGATCCTGCTCTGGCAGGGGGGTTGGACTCAATGATCTCTAGATGTCCCTTGCAACCCCTAACATTCTATGATTCTATGAAGTAAGAAGGAAATTTTGCTGTTCTACTCATTTCATTCTGAGCAGCTTCCTTTACTTATCCTTAGGAGATTCATGTCCTGGAACAAGGTGCCAAGAGGTTCTGTGCTCCAGCCAAGATTTAGCTGGAGAAGACCCTGAGCAACCTCATTCCCATTGAAACTGGTGCTGTTTTGAGAAGGTAGCTGGACTAGAGGACCCACCAAAGGTCCCTTCCAAACAATTTTTTTGATCCTGCTTATTTTTTACATCAACACGGCCAGCTTGTGAGTCACAGGTATGAATGAAGATTCCTTTGCACAAAGTATTTTGCAGGGTTTTGTTCTCTGTACGCAAGCATGTCCTTTCTCTCCAGTTCTAGCATTCTGAGACTGAATCATCTTAGCTTCAAGTACTCAATATTTTTGCCACAACCGTTTCCATCAGAAATTAATTTTTCAAATCAAACACATACTTGTTGCAGATAACAAGACTTTACATGCTCTACAACACCAATAGCTATACTACTCCGACTTTTCTACGGCTCAGCATTTCTGCCTGAGGAACTGTTACCTTAGTAGGCCTTTGCTTAATAATATCTTGATAGATGTGACAGGTAGCGTTGACTTTTCATTGAAATGAGGCAAAGATACGTCGAAATTCTGCTGATGCTACAATTTTACACATTCATACTAGCCAATATAAGTAACATCCTTCATTGTTACTAAAAATTATTAGGTATTCCATGCTAAATAACCACCAAACTAATTTTGCAGCAATCACTTACAAAACCTACTGGGTTTGTGTGGTATCTGTTTCCCTACAGTCTGTCGGCCAACAACTGTTGTGAAATATTCTATTTCTCTGTAATTCCTACTTAGCCTGTACCTGCATCTTTCCCAGGCCAAGCACCATAAATTCATTGGAAAGTTGCTGTTGATTGTGTCTTAGGTTATGAACTTTCACACATGCAAGAGAATGCACTGAATCTGCACCATGCTTCAGCAGCAATATGGTTTAAATGTATATGATTTACCATTTCAAGATGCATAGGTTTTGGTATTTTTTTTTTTTAATTCTATTTAAAAAAAAAAAGCACTGTTTAAAATATTCATTCTTTGCTTATGCACACAGTATTTGTAAGCAGAGCTGTTCAAAATGTACTCTGAAGATTAAAAAAAGCTGAAACCATAGTTTTGGAGCAATAGAGCTGTTGTTGATATTATTTGATTAATACGCTCAGGCAGAAAATAGAGGGAGCAGAACTGGAAGAAAACAAAAATATTTCATTTCAGTTTTGACAAACAGAATTATGTAAGTGCATTCTAAAAAGAAAGTAAGGATTGAGTATGTTCAGTAGACCCCATGAAATTATGTATATATATTTCTGAAAGGCCACTGAACCAAGAGAACTATTATTTGCACAAGTGTGCTCCTGATTACTAAGTGGCAAATCTTCCTTTTTATTTTACCCTTTCTTTCCTTCAAATGACTGCAGCAAGATACCTTTCCAGGGTGTGTTTGTCAATCTTTCTATATCAAAATAATTGGGCCTGTTATAGTCAAGTATTTGCTGTTTTCCTGAGGATTTCATAAACAGGTCCTTCAGCAGACAAAGGGGCTGCCACGGCCATCAGATCTCCTCATCTGTACTATTCAGTCAAGTGATGTCTGGGGGTTTTCAGCGTCGCTTACCCTGTTCAAAATTCAGCACAAATACATTTTGCAACCAGATTTGATGGATTTGTTGTCCGTGTGAGCTGCGAGTCAAACCCACTATTCAAAAAGGCTGCAGAAGCACAGTTTTGCCTAAAGACAAACGCTTAAGGCCCCCTGCTTGGTAAAATGTTGCTCCTGCTTTGCATGCAGCAGCTTTGAAAGTCTCCCTCTCAGAAAGCAGTCCATATTTCAGAACAAGGTAGTCAGTCACTAATTTAGATTTCATGGACTTGTACATGTTTGAGGACAGAACCAGGCAACCCCTTGAAGGACTCCATTGCCTGATGCTTTTATGTTGCCTGCACTTTGACCAGTTTCCATTTCCCAGTGAATATGAATTTCCTCAGCCCTCCCTTGGGTCAGCACTGACTGTTCAGAGGAGCTTTGCTGGATGCCATAACAAAAATCTTCAGAACTTCAGGGGAGAGCTTGCAAAGAGATGTTAGGCTGAGCAGATCCTTCCAATTACTTGCTCAGGAAGAAAATCTCAAGTGAAGCAAAGGCTCAACCAGAAATGAGTATGAGCACAATGAAAATGGAAAACAGAGCCATTTTAAATTGCCAGTTAATTAGGGGAGTCAAAAGAATTTTCCTAGTTCTTTGAAGAACATCTGTTGTCTCTGGTTAGTTTAGATAAGCCAGAAAAACAATGTGTTTTCACCACACTCAAACTACAGTCCAAGTGGCATTTGTGGACTGTTCAGAGTAGAGAAAAGGCAACTGTCTTGGCAAGGATTGGACGTGTGGAGGTTTGAAGACTTAGAGCACAGGAGCAGTGAGGGACTTTGAGCTATCAAATACAAAGCAGGGAAGGTAAACAGAATACTATAAGAGGTTACAATCATAGGTTTTATGCTAGCCAAGGCATTCAGGAATTATATGTAGCTGAAAGAGGCTGGAAATGAGCATCTCAGTCCTTATGGGTAATGCTGAAGAGACTGTCACTTTAAAAAGTCCCATACCTTTTCTCAGAGCAGAATAGAGAGCCTGTAACTGAATTTTGAAGGTTGCAGCAGACAGCGAGGCAAAGGAGATGATTGAAAGAAGTAAAATGTGTCAGCTACAGAACTTGTTTGCAATTGCACTGAGCCACTACCAGTGGGTGCATGTGGGGATGAGGCTGAAGACAACCCCCTTTAAATAGGTCATGAAGAGTGAAAAGGGCATAACAACTTATACTGCAAAGTTTTTGCCAGATTGCTCCCAGATGAATAGGAAGTTAATAAAGTTTTAGGCTAATTAAACCATATCCCCTGTGCTTTGTCATTCTTTCTGCGTGTCCAGCACAATGAATAATTTAAAATGAGACTGCCAAATAGAGCTGTTTAACTAGCCTTTTAATCCTCTCTCAAATCAGCAGCACCTAGAGCTTTTTCATTTCTCTATTTCCTTTCTAGCATTATTTAAAGCACATTTGTGGTTTCCAGGGAGGCTTGCAGTTGATGGCCAAATGGGACTGCCATTTCAGCTATCACTATCTCATGCTAGCAGTATTAGTATCTCTTCCTAGCAGTCCATAGTTTGATATTTGTAGTCAGCAGGGTGGTCACTGGGGACCATCTTTGAATGAACACTATACCACTATATAGAGCTGTATTTGATTTTTGTATCCTGTGTAGAATTCCCACCCCTTGTTTTGCATGCTTCTCTTTCTAATGGGACAACCAGATTCACTGAATGAACATAAGAAATCATCCAGCGTAGTGAAAATGAGATTTAACAATGGAGGTGTCTAAACAGATTTCATGTCCAGGAAGAAGAGCTGTACACACAAATCTCCTTTTTGTCTCCAGAACCTCTATGATGCAGATAACAGCAGTAAAAACTCCACGTCTGCAGAGAGCTAAGCCAGAAAGTTTAGTGTCTATGAAGTTGTTTTTAACCCGTGGCCTAGATACCTCTATCAGACTGTGGACAATTTTTATGAGTCCATGAAGGGTAAGCAAAGAAAAGAAAGTTCCTCTTGTCAGAGGGCTTCAATTCAGTTGACGTATCTGTGCTTCTGCTGGAAAATGTTTGGGGATCTGCAAATCCAGAAAGTAAAATAGACCTGGTCTAGGGCAATTTAGCATGTGCTTGCCTGCTGGGATGATCAAGAAAGGTGATGCTGGTGACTGCTATTGAAATATGGACACCACCTCTGAGAAAAGGACAGAGCTCCACTGTTCCACCTCCTCTGCAACACAGAATGATGACTTGCTCTGAATGATCACGGCCATTGTCACCGGTCGTTATCAATAGGAATGAATCTGAGATAGAGGAAATAATATTAGCTTCATTCCTACAAATGAGGAAAAAAAATAGAGCAGAAGAATGGAACCCAAACTGTGAACCACCTCATGATTTTTCAGAGCAATTTGTTATTATATAGGATGTTTAAGTGTTCCAACTGCAGGTCACATTACTTTCAATTGCACTGGAGACAGTTGGCACTTGGGCTGATCAGCCCTTGGGATACAGAGTCAAATATCCAGAAACCAAAGACTACGCAGTAAATGGAAAGGGTTTTTTTAAACTCTTGATTAATTGAAAGGGTCAATTGACAAAGCTGGGAATAAAAAAAATCCAGGTTTCTAGAGCACCGTTCGATTGATTTAACCCCTGTTCCTTGTCTTCCTGCAGGGTGTTTTCTAATTTTGAAGGACTAAATGGGTCAAAAAGTCAAAGGTATAAAAGGATTATAACAGTACAGCATTAGATTGTTGAATAATGCTCAAGTAATGAATAGAGGCTTTAGAACACTTGTTTACCAAGGGTTTTCTTTTTAATAGTATCTCTTATTCCCTTTTTACCACAAACAATTTTTAGAAAGAAAATTTCCTGCTTGATCAATTTACAGAAGTACTGTTCTCAAAGAAACTGTGTTATTTCTAGAAGAAAGGACAAGAAAAAACACACGCAGAAGAGGAAAGAAAAGAGAGAGGGGGAATCAGTTGGAACTACAGACTCCTACTTGCAAACTCCCTGCTAGAGAAAGGCAAACACATCACACAGCCTTATCAGCTCCTTCAAGACCTGGCAGATGCCAGAGTCAGGTTCTTTAAGTCAGTGCTGTTAGCTGCCCTTCTGGTCATGGGTCACAGTGCTGTTACAGAAGATGGAATCTTAACCAGTTAAATCACTCTCTGTATTTAGAAGGCAAAAGAATAAAATAAGAGAGAGGAAAACAGCCCTGAGAAGGCAAAGGAAGAACACGAGGACTGAAAAGAAAACGCTCTTTTTGTTCTTGTTTTTTATAATTAAGCCTAATTAGAATCTCATAATTGCTTCAGATTGATTTCTAGCCCTACCTTCATTTAGAACACCAGTTCTAATGTTACCTCAGGCTCTGGATGACATTAGGAGGCAGCTTGTTTTCATTGTGTTTTGTTGGGTTGGTTTTTTTACATTAAATTGTACCGCAGAAAATTTGAATTACAACATTCTGCACAATTCCTGTGGCATTTGTGACTATTTCCAGCTTGTACAAAATAAATACATAAACAGTGGGGCAATCAGCAAACAAGACTCCCCTTTACCAGACAGAACAGCAGAATTTCACAGAGAGATGCCTTTAGTGCAATGGATGACAATGGGATGCTGTGGACAGGGAGTGGGTCAGCACCCACTGAAACCCCACGAGACAGGGCTTGTGTTAAATTCCAGCTGCCGTGATCCCAGCTCTGCAATGAGTCTCTCAGGACTTCCCAGGCTGTTCCTACCTCAAGATCCTTGCCTAAACACCCTGCTTCTCCTAGCTACCTGGCTCCAAATACTCACTTGGGCAATCCCAGGTTTCTCCCTGATCTGTCACATAGGAAGAAAAAGACACATCTCATATTTTGCAGTGTTTCGGCTTCTTCCTCATGTCTTCCTGTTCCTCCAAATAAAAGATACTGGAGTATTTCAAAATAAAGCTTCTGAATCATATGGACAGAACAACCTATTTTCCCCTAGCATCCTTCTCAGAAAAGCTTGAAACATTAGGATACAAAGATGCAGCTGGAGGCAGAAACTGGCATGGAAAAATTCATCACGCACAGCTAGAGCCTGGCTGAGTTATAAGTAACTGAAAAAAAGACATTTATCAAGGAGAATGCTTGGCAACCTCAGTAATCACAGAATGGTAGGGACCTCAAAAGATCACCCAGTCCAACCCCCCTGCCAGAGCAGGATCACCCAGAGCAGGTCACACAGGATGGTTTTCAGTGTCTCCAGAGACAAAGACTCTACACCCTCCCTGGGCAGCCTGGTCCAGGCTCTGTCACCCTCATCCTGAAAAAGCTTCTCCTTATGTTTACATGGAACCTCCCGTGTTCCAGCTT
>WTSP01016973.1:0-16205 GCA_025331215.1 Actenoides lindsayi
GCAACCTGCTCTAGTGGGAGGTGTCCCTGCCCATGGCAGGGGGGTTGGAACTGGATGATCTTTAAGGTCCCTTCCAAATGGTTTCTTCATCATTTAAATGAAACTGCAAAGCAACGCAGGCTTACTGAGACTGGGTGCTCTGCAGTCAAATAGGCACTTGGTTTGTAATTATGGTCTTGTGGTCCAAACAGAAAGTTACTTTTTAGAGTATCAGGGTCAGTTTCTTCCTTACGGATGAAGATTATCCAGGATACCTTGGTTTTAGCTGTAGTTTTTACTTCAATGACTTATATCTTCCTAGGATATTTTTAACTTCCACATGTACTAAATTTTAATCTATTGATACAGATCTCTTGAAGAGGCTAACAATGCAAAAGCAGAAAATGTGTCACTGTCACTCACATCTGCAGACATCTCTGTGCACAAGAAGCAACTACAAGTAAGGGGGTTGGACTTGATGATCTCTAGAGGTCCCTTCCAACCCCTATCACTCTGTGATTCTGTGGTGTGGTCGACAACATTTTCCTAACAAGCATTCATCTTTAACTACATTCATTGGAAAGTAAATTCAGTGACAAACTTTTCAGATGCTCAGCAGTATCAGAATGCAGTTTAAGTCTACACTTGATAGAACATTCCAGGTGAGCTTCAGGGTAGGACTAAGTGCGACTGGTGTTCATTTATGACGTTTTAAGAATGCTTTAAAACTCACAGAACAAAAAATCAGTGAAGCAATCTTTCATTTCTAACACACAGCAAAATCTCATTGCAATTTTTACTTAATGATACTACTGTAGACAATAAACAAATAGGGTTTAGCATCATCTATGTTGTAAGTTGCTATATTAAAAGTTTTCTTACCTTGATGAATTTATTTATTAGAAGAGTCAAGCACAAGACTAATAGTACGTGGAGGATAAGCTTCCCAAGCCTGTTAAGCAAGCCACCCTTTTTTAGGTTTTTCTGGAAAGAAGAAAATAGTACTATTTCGGTACTTTTTGGTATATATGTTGAAGAAAAGCAACACAAGACTATTTGAAATCGCTTATCTGATCAGGATCAAGTTTGTATTAGGTTCCTGTAAGGAAAAATAGACACCTAAGCAAGTATCTGGAATAAAAATGCACTTCTTCCACAAAACTGAGGGGACAGTACCATAAAAACTCCACAGCATATGGATCTAGCAGAGTTTTGTAGCTTCCTTCAGAGCTGGTCAAGTTATGTTTATAGAACTGCTGGCACTGAGGGCAACTGGGGCTGTGTTCCAAGCTTCCCCTAATTTCAGTAGTATCGTGTGTATTTTGAAGAATCTACTCATAAAACCTTCCACCTCAATGTGGCAAAGGTGTCTCCTCTGGCTCTAGCTGTCAGCTGATAGGGTTTTGAGCAATTTTCAAGGTCAGAACTCCAGATGAGAATGGTTCTTTGGCTGCTCACAGGCAACCTGGAATGGTTACAGTCAGACATTGTCTAACTGTAGAAAACTCGGTCCTGATTTCAAAAGGTGACAAGTGAGAGACAGCAGGGATGGCCCTGCAAGTTCATACAGAGTGGTTAGTGGCTGTGGCCAATGCCAGTATCAGAAAAACATGAATTGTAAATGCAAGAAAAAAAATCCTAATCTTTGAAAGAAACAATAGATTTCAGTAAATGGAATTTGACATGTGCCTAGTTCCACAGAATATTTTGTTGGAGGCAGATCCATAAACCCAAGACAAGAGCTGCTGAAGCAGCTGTAAAGTCCACTTATGCAATTTTTTTTTTTCAGGATCCAAACTGCAGCTTGCACAATCATAAATGTTAACAGCAACTAGAGAATTATGGTGTTTGGCTCTGCTGTAGTTAGTGTAATTGAATTCCTTATTTGATCATGCAATGTTTTTGCTGCTTTACGCTATAGTAATTCCTCTAATTAGTATTAGTAATTTCAGGTTATAATGCATATAAATTACTCATTTATCTACATATATCACACTCTTTATTTAGTACTACAGAAATATTTCGGTACCTACCTGGATGGTTCTTGCTATCAAGACAGAAGCATTAAAACTGATAAGTAATGATCCCAGAATCATGGAATTAAAGAACTGTAGGACACAGACCAGCATTAATCCAGAAATCTGAATGATATAGAGCCATGTAACCTGTAACAATAATGAGATTTTTTTTTAATGCCTACAAAACTTTACAGTCATAACTGCTTTTCTTTGAATATCTTTTACAACTTATTTCAACATCAACTCTTTTTATAAAAAATGCATCATCTTGCACTAAATGGTTACACTCAAAGCCATTCCTATAGCCTGTCTGTATTGATGTCCTCAACTAGTCAGGTTAATATTTTATACCTAGGGAAGCTTGACACGGTAATAAAGCAGATGAGTTAAACAACCGCAGAGTGAGGAAAACAGGAATTACTTAATATTTGGAAGCTGTTTTGTATTTTCTTCAGTCAAAGAAGTGCTTCTGTAGCTGCTATGTTGTCTTTATCAGTAAAGCGTTAAGGCTCAGTGCAGTTCAGCTGATTTCTCTAACTTTTGTAACAGTTTAGGACAGTCGTTTTCGAGCTATGCTAAACTATTACAAATGTTCAGCTGAATGCAAGCACTAAAAACCAGCTGATTTTCTGACACAGTGGTACCAAAACATAAACTTTACCTGACACAGAGAGCTTAAGTTTATTTTTGTATTACAGCAGTGGTGTAAGTCAGTATCAAATGGCCAAATAAACTCCAACAGTTTTAGGTAGCACTTTGGTGGAAATGAATACGGAGTAAGAATGGTGCAGTCCATTTGAGTACAGTGATGAAAGCTGGTAAACTGCCAGCTTTTAAAGTAGCTGATTAGTCACGTTAATTGCTAATTCAAGCTTACATTTGCAGACAAAACAAAGAGATCAGAAATTGTTAAATAAATCACTTTTATTTTGATATGCAGCCACCATATTCATTTTCACTTGAATGAACACAATCAGTAATACTCAAGTAATCTAAAATGAAATGAACACGACTGAATCTTCATCCTACTGTAACTGTAAAGTTAGAACTTGTTTTCAACTAGTGTAAGCTTTTTACAAGGGCTAAAATCATCTCAGTAGAATTTCTCAGTGACACTAAATACAATGTTTTAGTCTTCTGTAGTATCTTTACTAAGACTGACTGTAAAGGATCCCTTAGATTCTCAGTAACACTTGCTTCACTTTTGGGCTCATTCAATTCAGCAACACAGCAGAGACAAGGTTGTTATTTTGTGGTGAATTTCAGTGTATGAAGGAGAACTGCTTCTCCTGAGTAATCCATCTTCCTTCTCTATATGGCACAGTGCCTACAGCTACCTTAGAAACAAGGATGCACAACACTTGAGGCAAAATTCATACACTGCTCTGACTTCAGCTTAGGCAAAGATTTCTTGTGCTCTTTGGTTTTTTTAATGGCCATTTCCAGAGGACATGCTTAAGGTGTGGTATTAGAGCAACCCCTTAATAGTGTCAAAGCATAGCTGCATCTAAACAAAACTAGACAAAAATTAAACATTACAAATGAATTGCAGAGAGTAAGATCAGCTGAAAAAAAAAGAGAAATGGTCTTGCTTTGATCATTCATTTTCACACTGTGATTACTTAAGAGCACAGAGCAGCACGGTGTGTACTCTGTATTACTTTGGGTATCCAGGCCACTGGTTAGTCAAATACATCCAAAATTGTTAGCTTTATGATAGAAAAGAAAAAAGTATGGTTATTTCCAAACATGGTATTACCTTTGCTGTGGGAAGCATGTCAAAGCAGTCCAGTATGAATAATGCCAATGCTTGTATCAGCATCATGAACTGATTAAATTGCCAAGTCAGGCTAAAAAGAAATGTTGCTATGAATACAGCTGTAAACGTCATTCTCTGGAAGGAGGGAAAAAGTTTTATTTAATTTTATAGTTTCCTTCATTAAAAAAAACACAACCCCAAACAAACAATGTGAGCCCCCCCCAAACAACCACAAAGCACCTAAAATTCTTTTTATTTTAAATCCATTTTAAAAACAGCAATGCAGGTTTCCTAACTGAAATAACTGCTTGGAGGATAATGACATTTGTTCAGTTTCAGTGTCTTCTATTTACACCTCTATTTTACCACTGCAATACCACTTGCAGGAATACAGTGAGGTCTCAAATAGATTAACATGTTGTATGTGTTTTACTGTGCTATAAATAGCAGTTACTTGAACAAACTGAGAAGTAATGACTTAAGAACCATTTGTCAAAGAAACTGTATCACCAGTTGGCTTTTACTCTTGCAGATCAGGACACCCTCCTATATTTGTAGAACAAATGAAATCAAAAGAAAATCTTTAATCCTTGTACTTTGTGTTAGTCTCTTATGATTTTAAAATACACACTACTGTTGTCTTGTACTCTTTAGAGCTTACCTTTTTTTTTTTTCCAGTCCTGAGCGCATGTACTCCTTTGTATTTCAACTACATGTAAATTAACAGAAGCCTCATCTGATGAACATTTTCAACTTTGTGATTTGTGTGTGTACATATCTACTGCTATAAATGCTTATTAAGTATTTCATCCTACATTTTACAGACAGTTTTCTGAAACTAATTTTACCATGTCATAGTAATTAAAAATACTCACTTCTTGAACAGGCTGTAAATGAGTTCTGAGTAGGTATGTGATGGCTGCTATCTGAACAGCAAAGAATGGTAGTGCCCAGTTCTCTCTTAAAGGGATGGTGAATTCTACTCTTGTAGTATCTATTCTGTACAAAACAAATGGAGTTTCATAAATTTAAAATAAACATCCACCAACTAGGTGACAGGGGTTGCAATGACAGGCATCTTTGTGGTGTCTTAACTACTTATTGATAAAAACTACAGTCTAGTTCCTTGAGCATGCCTGGCTCTGAAAAAAACATCACTCTGAAGGTTCTGCAAGTGATCCATTGTTTCAGTATATCAAATTATGTACTTCAGCTTCATTTACTGTTAAAACCCTCTAGTAAAAACCTCTAGCTCTAGACTAAATCTTACTTATGAACACAGCTTGGGTAATTTAAAAATGAACAAACGAAACCCAAAACAAAACTGCTCCCAAACTCCAGCATGTGGAATTTTCATGCTACAGGTAATCGTACTTCATTTTTTGGGGGCTTGCAAAAAGCACATGTAAGAATAAATAGGTATCAGTTTCTTCACAGTCATCCCAGTGCACTGGATGTGAATAATGCTGAACTAGTTAGGGACTTCTGGTCGTTTTTTGGATATTCTAACATAAAAAGTATGTGACAAAAGTTAGTAAAAGTTCCCAAAGGGCAGTCATTGACAAAACCAGAATGAAAAGTTAAAAATAAGGAATAATTCCTTTTTTCTTGTGTACAAAAAATGTTTTCTAGAAAGGAAATAAGAAACACATCTGACACATGCTTAGCTGGTTCCCAGTAGCCTCAGATGTAGTCCACCTGGAAAGAAAGTCTTTATACAAATCACTTTCATGTACTTATTCTATTTGCATAAAGAATAACAAGCTTCCATTGTTCATTAATTATTAGAAAGATGACAAAACAAATTTGCTCCAACTCTTCTGTAAACTACTGTTCTGTGTGAACTACTGCACACTGCACGTATTTTTTAATTACTTAGGAGAAAGAAATGTTTTATCACTGTATACCTGTAATTATTCTATAATGGACCTGCTTGCAAAGAAACTTCTTTACAGCTCCTGATTCACACATCACACAGTCTGGATACAACTGACACGGTACTTTTATTTTCCTGATTAAGTTACAGACAACAGCCTATGTCATCAGTCTTAACTTCATGCCAGCAGTTCAGTGCTGGCCTAAATAAAGGCAGTACTTGAATTTTTCTCTCCAAATTGAGAATTCTTCAGGTGATAAAGCACTAGAACAGCTCAATAACCATCTTTGTTCTGAGTCTTAGTGCAGGGGGTGTCTACAGGAATAAGGGAACAGAGAAGCTGAATGGTGATCTTTGGTTGTTGAAGTAACCCCTGGAGGTTGGGTGTGGGGCAGTGAGAAGAGACCTGAAGGGCACACATGCAGGTGTATATGTACCCAGTAGCATCAAACATCTCAGGGATCCTAGGCTGCAGGAGATAAGGTCCATCATCTGGAGATTCAGACCCATCTGAAAGATGCAGTCCATTTCCAGAGACCAATTTAAGCGAAAGTGTTCTACTCAAACTTCTTGAAACTTTAAAATCCTCGTTTGCAACATCAGCTCATTTCTGATTCTTTCCCAATTATTTTGTATTATTTAAACTTCCTTCCCCCCCCCTTTTTTTCTGGCTAATCTGGAGGAAGGACCTACAGTTTCAGTTTTCATCCAACGAATCATACATTTGAGGGTTTAATGCCTTACCTTTGACAGGAGGTACAGTTTTAGAAAGAGCAAGTGTTTAATCTCACTTACCTGTTTGTAATATACCAGCAAGCTGCCAACAACCCTGAAAGCCATGTTCCACTAAGAAGCCAGCTTGTTACATACAGAGCAATGACATAAACTGCCTGAAGTCCAAACAAAGTGTAGATATAAAAATAAACGGGCTCTAGGTATTGCTGTAAAACACAAGAATACTGATGTTGACATACAACACTCATGGGGGGGGGGAATTATACTTAATATGAATTAGGTTTTACTTTTACAAATTACAAAGGTATCAGGATTATTTCTGATTAGAAAATAACTACAAAGGGGAGCTATGGTTCACTGCGCAATCTTCATAACGCACTTACAATCTAAAGCCATAAATAAATGCCTACCTGAATTGGAAGAATCCTATACAGAATGCTGAGAAACACCTCCTGGTAAACATTCATTCTTTCAAGTATGTTAATTGTCCTCACAGATTCAGTTTTATTGTCATATACTAAACCATGTAAACCTTAATGATAAAGAGAAATTGAAATAGGAGATTGTCATTTTCCTCCTCCATCTTCATTTGAACAGTGAATAACTTTTCTCAAAGGTATTTTAGGATCTCTCATCAAAAACTGCAAACTTTGAGACAAGGATTCAGATAGCATTACCTCTGAATCAACATGACCTTCTGAGGTCTTCGGCTTCCCTGCTTCCAAAGTGGCTCAGAGTACTAATTCAAGTACTGGCATTTAGTCCCGTGCAAACCATTTCCTTTTACACTTACATTCCTAGCATAGAATCTGTGGTACATACTGGATCTTGAGAACCATCCTTGTCAGTATTTGGAACACGGGTGATGTTAATATTGACAAATGTGTAGTATAAGCAAAATTGCTAGGGAGGAACAGTTTAGTATCTAGAAAACATGAGACTGTCACAAAAAACCTCATCATCGTATACGATTTTCTTGGAAGATGCTCATTGTGTCACTTACTGTCTAGGCATACAGCTAAAAAAAAATTGCCCCTTCCCACAAATAGCTCATAATTCAAACTAAACAAGAGAATAAAAATGAAAGTAATATACTGAATGAACCAGCAAGGCTGAAACCTTAGCAGAGATGAAAGTTGACCCTCAAAGTGATTGCCTTCACCAGAATGTGAACAGATTGGCACAGAAACCAATCTACAGTTGGGAAATTTCTTATGTTCATAACTCAGTGGCTCCCTAGCACATGAACAGACCAAAACTGTCTCCAGTACAACTGTTACACTATCTTGCACAGCTACAGTATTCCTTGTTCTCAACTGTATTTGAAAAAACAGCAAAAACAGTCAGCTGGCAACACGAAGGAAAACTTACGTTACAGTTTACAATACCTTGCTGGATGGAGGCTGCCTGAATCATCTGTTTGTAGTAGGAATAATAAAGTCCACACTCTGTCCTGAATGAAATTTCTCTTTCCACTTCCTGCAAGTGAAAGTTCAATAGTAAGTTCACTTTCCACTTGTTTGTCACAAGCATATAAAGCTGCCTTAAGCTCAAATTCTTGCTGCACCAGGGAAGTTGCCCTGTACAGGGGCTTAAGCCTTTGGGTTCGTGCATTCTGTGCAAGCTAGTTCAAATAAAGGTAAATTACAGGAGCAAATGAGGGCGAGAGGCAACGAGCTGGGGTGTCAACACTTCTGCTAACTGCTGCATGCTTCCTGCGATTCTGATACACCATTTGGGAACATTCTGGATCTTTTACTACTTTTTGTAGCACTCAGTGTTTGCATAGGTGCAGTGGTCAACAGCTGGACTTCATAAAACTGCTCTATGCATTTAGTTTTTTCTTCCAGATGTAGATGTCTCATAGCATTCTATGGCTTGGCCACCTTAAAGCTCAATTAATTCAGTATGCTGTGCTTGGGACAGCACCACGGTGTCCCTTGGAGATTTCAGCTGGCTGCCACTTGATAAATGCTGTTTCTTGCAGGAAGCCAGCTCTTCATCACTCTCATACTTAAATTACAGGTTAAAGGAAAGGCAATTCTTTACTTGATTTTAGGTGTAGGTCAAGTTACCGGTGTTAATTCAAAACTGTTCAAATTATTTACATTAGGTAGACTTCAAGCTATGCTTCTTTCTTGGCTGATATTGAAGCAGGTGGAGTCTAGTGAGATATGAAAGTTCTCCCAGAGAAAACTGCTCTTGCTACAGGATCTTTGCTTCAGAATTCACCTCCTTTTGTTAACTCATTAGTTGTGAAGACAATGAAATGTAACAAATGCTGAGCCTTGGGCAACCGCATTTAAAGAAAACAAGACTGCGTGAAGGTGCAATCTGAGGAGAAATAATAGGCATCTTCTACAAAAGTGTTTTGTTATTAGTGATCTTTTTAGTAGTTGATACAAAAACATTGCAGCAAATATCTGTTAAGCAGTTAGGAAAGGTTTCTATCCAGATCTGAAAATCCAATGGGAGTCCTGTCTGTGGTGTAAGCAAGTCATAAAGAAATTGATGTGAGATTTCTGGAGTTAACCTTATTAATTCAGCTTTCCTTACACAAGAACATTACTGAAATAACTGAATGTTACTGTTTTCTGAGATTTTTATGAATGCCATTCTGGTTCAGGCAGCCTTGTATAGAATCTCAAGACTTTCATCTTTCTTATACGGTCTCATCTCTTTTGCTGGAACAGAATCAATACTATTTCAGAGCTAGATAAAAAATCATGTTCTCCCCCCCCTCTACTGCCCAGTATAGAATCTTATCTTGCTTTATGGTTTTATTGAAGTCAACTGTTGACAAACTAATCCAGTATTAGTTCCGGTCTGAGAAAAAATCAAGAGATACAAATGCATCTGATTCAATGTGAGTTCACAATTAAAACTCTGCAGCAGCTCTACGACACACATATCACTGTAATACCAGCAGGAGAAGAGGACATTGGCACGAAATACTGAAAGGCACCCACTTAGCAAAATGGGAATGCTGGATTTTCAATGAGCTCTAGTTACAAATTCATCACTACCGAGAAGTTTTCTCCTACCAAAAAGTGGCTGATTCTAAGTGCTCATAAAAGAAAGAGAAAGAGAAAGAGAAAGAGAAAGAGAAAGAGAAAGAGAAAGAGAAAAAGAAAAAGAAAAAGAAAAAGAAAAAGAAAAAGAAAAAGAAAAAGAAAAAGAAAAAGAAAAAGAAAAAGAAAAAGAGGAAAAAAAAGGAATGTTAACATTTGAAATTTATTGAGGGGGAGAGAGTAGGCACAGAGGGGGATCTAATTAGCAAAATGCATTCAAACATGATTAATTTGTAATCCTGGCACCAGCTGTATTCAACCAAATGCTATACGTTAGGAGACAAACACTAGTGAGTTTTACATCTGTTTCATGCTAAGATAACATCTGTTTTATTCACTCACAATACTTTTCCAGTTCTACAGCAGTTTATACTTTTCCTGGTATTCCATGTTGACAAAACCATACAGACTTATGGGTAAGCATTATAAGAGCACACGTGTATCTTTCTGTATATTCAATTTGGAAGTGTTCAACAAAGAAGTTACCACTGTTCCAAGGAGAAAAAAAACACATCAAGACAATCCTCCAAGATACATACAGAGTTGCATGTGATTTCAATTTATGCAACTGTATCCTAGTAATATTCACCATTAAAAAAATAAAAATACAAGGGACTTTTCCTGTCAAGGGCAGTGCAAAATTCTAGAATTTTGAAGCCATTCAGAATACTGAGCAAGCAAACAAAGTCAGTTGAGTTTTCCTATAAATAAAGAGCATAAGCAAAGCTCCAATTACTTTTTTCTTCACAAAGCTAAAGCACAATTTGGGTAACAAGATTCACACAAACTGCAGCAGCTGAAATCAATGCACTGCTGAAAGCCATACAGAAAATAGAACAAAATGGTGTAACAACCAGCTAACAGCTTTTCTAGTTGGATGAACCATTGCTGTAAGACACCCAAAACTGAACTGGTTTTCTGTTAATTGCAATTGAAACTGCAGAAAGGTAATCACTGCAAGTGTACGTGTAAGTTGTGCCTTCAATGACTTCAAAGGTAAGAGTCATGATTTTGCATAATGAACTCTTCACTTTCCATTTTTAGGGTTGAATACAATTGGCAGAATGCACCATTTTGTAACTAAGCAATCACGATGTTCCCATGGAACAAACCTTCACCTTTTGTACCCAAGTGGTAGATGTAAAATCCTCTGTCTACACTGGTGCAAAAGTGTCAGATGAACACAGCACACCTCCTTCTATGGAGGTACAGGGTAAGAAGGTTCACATAAAAGAAAACATGACAAAACAAGTCTCCCATGACAGCTTGCTATATTAATTTAGCCTATAGACCCTTTTGAATATGAATTCTTAACATCTGACTAATTGCAGCTTATTGGAAGAAAGGAAAAAAGTCCAGGGGGATAATATGTTGTTACATAATCTTTGTATCAGAGTTCAGGAACATAAAATCCTCAAAACTGTGCCATTTATAGGCAATTCAGAATAACTGGAGTTACTAATTTAAAATGTCTGGAAATATAACTTATTATTAGGATTTCTTATTATTAGGATGTATTTTCTGTTCTGTGTTTCAGAGTAGTGGTGATGCACTACTGTGTTTCCTAGGCACAGGGGTTAATGAAACACTGAATGTGTATTGGTATTGCTTCCATTTCTTCTACATGTAATGTTTAATAAAAATAAAACAAAATAACCTCTGTACTTCATTAAGCAAGGCATGCAGTAATTGTGTGCTGAGGATTAGGCTGCAGTCCTCCATGCTGAGAATCAGGGCTGGAGTATGCATTAAAGTAAAACTTACATAAGTTTTAGAATATTCAGTCAATGGATGCTTTGTCCAAACTGTAAAATGCTAGAGAAAAAAAGCCAATTTTCCATTTATTTTCAACATAATTTTTGAGAATCTCACATTGTTCCACAGTGTATTTTATTCTTGTCTTCTACTTATTATGTGGTGTGTGTTCAATTGTAAGTTTAGCTAATTCAGAAATGCTGGAAAACACATCCATCCATCCATCCAGAGATACTACAATGTCCACTCATACATACAGGCACAGAGATGTCTATATACTGTTTTACAGATGCTAAGCCTTTCCTTCTCAGCTTCACAGGAAATTTCCCGGGCTCTTCATATGCAGTCTTCTCTTCCCATACTGCTCAAAATCCAGTATTTTGTTTAACCTTTATCTCATCCATATATTCTTTATCTGCTTGTTTAAGAGGAAGCGTATCAAAATAGATGGTATAGATTTCTAATCTTGCTAGTCTCACAGCCACAAAATGCTCTGATACTGGCAAGAAAACAAGTCTAGACTATATTCAAGCTAACAATAAAATCCTAGAAGGTTTTGTGTTAATCAAAGTGAAACCACAGCCAGATTTTGACTTGGACAACTGCAGCAAATTTGATCCGACTTGACATACCCCCAACCTTCTCTGCATTTGCAAATAAACTGCAGACCTGTTTGGTCTCAAGCAGTAACAAACTGAGAGCAAAGTACCTTTGACACTGGCTTTTTTTTCCCCACTAAGTGCCAACTATTTTTATTACATGTATCTAAACGTTGCTGGGACAGAAGAAGTGCATAGCATAGGAAAGACACTGCAATGCAAGTATCCCAATTAAATATATGTACTCTTTGAAGAACACAATACCTAGCAGAGTGAATCTGAGGCATCTGAAAGGAAAATGACTCACGTGTTTCTTTTCTCTGGTTAAATTTAGATATGTGCACTGCTGCATTGTTTTCCCATGCAATGATTCCAGGAAAAAAACAGTCGGTCCTGGATGTTGAGAAGGAAAATTCTCCTACAGTATAGATGTTGGTTTTACATTGGTGAATGTCTGAAATAGGTTCTGAGGTTTGCACATTTAGGATAACATTGTATAAAATCAGTATTGAAGAGCTGGAGACTGTGCCTGAACTGTATTACAATGTCACGGTATAAATACAATTAAAGAACTATATGCTGGCTTGTATATAGTTTAGTTTAGCTTTTTTTTTTTGCTTCATTTTGTATTGCTTTGGATAAAGAAAGATGATTACAGAACAACATAAAGTAGAATGTTGAAATTTCTATTCCATATAGTGATCGATGGTTGGAAGAACCATAGCTAGAACTCAAGCAGTTTTTAGAGAAAAACTGGGGAAAGATGTTTATAGAAACAATCAAGTATTTAAAAAGTGGTGGGAAGAAAAGCACAGCTTTTAAAATTAAAAAAAATAAAATATATATATTACATGTTTCTGAGCAAATCACAAGACAAATGCATAAAGGAAAATTTAACTAAACCTCAAATTAATGCTCTATGAAAGCACTGATGAAACTATGGAATGACTGTTACCTTAATATTGGAAAACCACAGGTCATTTTCATGCAGTGTAGCAACATAAACAGAAGTGAGAAGTCCAAGTGAGACGGCAACAATTCCACCAACAGTTATGGAGAGTATGTTCCATAGCTTTCCACCTGCATGATCTTAGAAGAAAAATATTATGCTCCGCAACTGTGAAACACATAATTGAACTTAAAGGAATTTTGGAAACTCATTGATACATTCCCTGTGCTAGTACAGTTTACATTCTGCAGGTAACAGGACACTTGACCTTAAGAGGTCTTTATGGAGATGTGGTTTTTATTTTCCCATGTAGCAAACTCAAGAGTATTCACATGCAAAGTGAAATAAGGTGTGCCTTAACTGGTAGTTATAGTTTAAGAACATCATAATCCTATTCAAATCTAGATACATACCATATCTAATTTGTAAATCTAAATTGCAATATCCTCCAGGGCATCTGTTTTAACTAAGGCAATGCAGAATGACTGTTAGATCACAAAATAAGAAAATAAAATCTTCTTCAAACATCTTAAAACTGCTGCCTGTTTTTTTGGTGTTTTGGTGTTTTTTGTAAAAAAACCAACAACACCAAAGGTTCAAAAGTCTCACTAAATATCCACAGAGACTGAAGAGCAGCCAAAGCAGCTTCTGATAATGGTGTCATGCTTTGAATTGCAGATAACATCCTGTTGTCATCAGATTATAGATGGAATGATGGGAAAGAAAGGTGGTGCTTCCAGGTGGGTCAATCACTTTATTGTACGCTCACTTTCCTGGGTTTTTTTTTAATGTTGATATAAGGCTTGATACGGATCTTAGTGATCTGGAATTAGAACTTCCAAGTGGTTAGTTCATACTGTGTGTGACATCTACATAACGGGTGCCAAATATTAACTAATTCAATGGAACAGAGGCTGGGGATGGATGAGAACTATCGCTTTCCCATTCTGTACTTAGCCTAAGTGTACTTGAAAGCAAAGTTACATTGTTGTTTCCACACATCTACCCAAAATGCATACACAGAAACACTGGGAATTTAGATCAAAACACCCCTTAAAATGAGGTGATTTAAAAACCCAAACCCAACAAACTTTGCCAATGTCCTGGGTTCAGTTTGGGCTAATTATCCCCAACTGCTGCTGGCCCAAGCAGCTGGGAGGGGCCACTGCTGGGACAAACAGCTGAGCCAGCCAATGGGATAGTCAATACCATACTGAGTCATGGCCTTATATAAAGGGAGGGCAGCCCCAGGCACTTGGTTTTGACTTGCTTTAGTGTGGCTGGAGCAGGGAAAGTTGGTGTCTCAGGCACAGGTAGAGCCTATTACTCACTTTGTATATCATTTCACTAGTGCTATCATTAACACTGCTGTTTTCTTCTCTCCTTGTGTTGTTTTATTAAAATGTCATTATCTTAACCCATGGGGGGGGCTTCACCTTTTTTTCTTCCTCTCAATTTTCCTTCCCGTCCCACAGGAGGGGGTTGGGGGGGTGGGAAGTGGTGTGGCGAGCAGCTGAGTGTTTAGTTGCTGGCAGAGGCTAAACCACAAGGGCCGACTCTAAAGATATCACTCCCAACAACCATCAGTATTTAATTACTGAAAACAGATCCTCATGTTAAGACACTTAATTTCTCTTAATTTACCCATCTAGTCTGTCCTATAGTAAAAAAGCAGGGATTTGCCATTACATCCAGATTTCATGTGCAGTCTGCTTATATTTAACTACAACTCATCAGAGGTCTTCAAATCCTTTTAGGTTACCAATGATTTAAACTGGGATTTATAAACCTGTGATAGCTATATGAAATCTGATAGTGTGTAAAGTGGGAAAAAAAAAAGTGTTCTTGCCAATTGAAATAGGGATTTTAAAACGGAGATGAGGTTGACGTGCAGTAATCTGCGTGCCCTGTCTCATCCAATTAATTCTGGTGATAGATGTTACAGAATGAAAATGTATTTGTTACATACCTAGTTCTAACCTGTGCTTAGGAGAGATACCAAAAGCTAAACACTACTACACAGCCACAGTGTCGGAATCCTTTTCATTTACCCACCAGGCAGAATTTTCCCATCAGGCTTCACATTCTTCTCCTCCGCAGGCTGATCCTCAGCTGTATCTGTGCTTTTTCCGACCCTTCTCTGTCGTACAGTTATCATGATGTCAGTCACTTTAATTCATTATTATCCAGTCTGACTCCTAAACGGACACACAAAAGCAATGCATCTTCCTACCCAAACATTCACTTAATGCTGTATGAAATGCCTGAAAACAGAACCATATCTGACAGCCCTCAGAGACTTTGATTTACAGAACTATACTGTCGTCAAAGTGTATCTTACAAAAATGCAGCATTTTAAAATGTTTTGCAGCTCAGGGTTGTAAAACATTTCTAGAAAACATTATCTTGAATTTGGAAAGACTTAAGTTCACAATTTTACCTACTCTTGTCCAGGTTTTCAGAAGGATTATTTATTTGGACTGCCCTTGTCTCAAAATGCACATACCAGGCACTTCTTTGAAAAAGTCTCAGCCCTTTAAAGAAAAAAATAGTCCTTTTAGAGTATTTTAATCAGGCACCTAAAGCAGAACGTCAGTTGTTTAAAACCTGGCTTTTGGGAATTCTTCACAAAAGGGTCTGTAAGATGCAAAAATTACACCAGAGGACACGGGCTATTAAACTAGAGGGATGGCATTAATAAAAAATCCTTAATGTTTTATACTGTCAAGGTATGTGAAAGTATTAAAAAAAAAAGAAAAAGACCAAAGGCAGAACTAGTCCCTCCCCTGTCAATTCCCAGGTGCTCTGTGCTCGACGAGCAGGGTCCACGCATAAAACCACTTCAACCTTTGCCTCTGCATTTGCACACCAGTGATGCCCCATCCTGAATGTGAAACTCTGCTACCATCCCCAGAGCACAGACACCCATATTTAGGTTTCCACCGGTGTAACCGACTGGTAATGCGCTACGAAAGATGCCTCTAAAGCACAACATCTTTGTTTTAAAGCTTTTGCAGTGGGTTAGCTTAATTCCTTTCCCGTGTGCCTGAGAAAACACACGGAGGAAACTATGTAAACATGTATCTAGGTAGTTTTTAAACAGCTGGTCTAAAAACAGCAATTAAATGGCAGTTAATTAACGCGAGCAAGATGGTCACGATAACCGCGCTCACTCCTCGCCCTGCCAGTCTCGGCCGGCTGTCCTCGGCGCCTGACGCCCAACAGATCGGCTCTGCCCGGCACAGGCGGGAAAGCCTCGACAGGGCGCCGGGAACCGATCGTCCGGGACACCTCCGTCCGCAGAGCTGCCCAAGGTGAGGCGAGGCCTGGGGCGGCGCGGCGGGGCAGGGTCTGCGGCTGCAGGCCGGGCGCGGGGGGCGCGATGGGGAGCCCGGGGCGAGGGTCGGGTGCGGCCGGGCGAGAGGGCGGCCGCGGGAGAGTGCGGCTGAGCCGCCGCCGGGAAG